>PVJA010038822.1:0-19531 GCA_004027025.1 Myocastor coypus
AAAAACAAAAAAAAACGAAACTGGATAATCCTCTTCTAGTGCCCAATCCTGGCTGGCACACTGGGCCTTGGTATTGGCTGCTTCCTAGAGCAGGATGTCCTTTCCACCCTGTCCTAGATGCTGTCCTGCTCCAGAATTGCCTGGGGCCACTTAGTGCCTGGCAGCTGCCACCACCCTTGGGCACACCTGGGCATTGGGGACCCTTTAGCTTTCTCAGACACATTCAGCTTAATCAGTTCCAAAGCCCTCTTTGGAAAACTTTTATTATCCTAGGAAGGGCTACCAAGTGAGAACAGTGTGCCTGGGAGAGTCACCTGTTGAAGATGTGCAGATAGGGGCTTGGGGAGATAGTCTAAGCGCCTGCATGGTGAACTGAAGGACCTGGATGTGATCCCTAGTACCAAATGCCATGCCAGCCCTGGAGCCCTGGGTGTGCTGTGCCAGCCCAGAAACCGATGTACCCCTCTAATCCCAGTGCTGGGGAGGCTGAGACAGGTGGATCACTACGAATCTGAGCTGCATAGTGAGACCCTGTGCCAAATAAATAAAGGATTAAAAAAAAAAAGATGTGCAAAAAATACTTTGTTGCCAATCAAATGATTGTAAACACTTTTCTTATCTCTGTGAATGTTGGATAATTTTGAAGCCATGTCAAATACATGATGACTCTTTGTATGATATGTGTCCATTCCAGGAGTGGGCCACTTACATGATGACCAGAAAGTCCTCAAATCTCCACCATGTCTTTTAGGTGGTAGTGTCAGCCTGTTGGAATCCAAGCCTCTAGCATTCTGCCCAAGACCAAAGTTTCCTAATTGCCTCAGTGTTTAAATTTCTGCCTATCGCAGGCCCTTAGGGCTGCTGTCATTTGCTGACCCTCTGCAGGCCGCTGTCTACCAGTCTGTGCAGGACACCTTTACTTTACTTTGCTTGACTGGCCCACACCTTGAGATACTGCTGGGAGGAGGTTGGGCCCTGACTCTGCTACTCCAGGACAGGGGTTGGGTCCATGAGGGAAGCCCCGGTCCAGTGGATGAAGGGGATTCATCTTGTCCACTGTTACGGCTTAGGTCTAAACTGCCCCCAGAGTTTTTGTGGGTTTGGCAGGTATTTGGATCATGGGGTGCTCTACTCATCAATAGATTTACCATTGACAGTTTCAGAGCTGAATGGGCTGTCCAGAGGTGGGGCCTGGTTGGAGGGGGTCCCTGGGTCCTCTCCTCCCCTCTCTCTGCTTCGGATTTCCAGGATGTGAGCAGCTCTTCTCTACCACAGTCTTTTCACCCTGCAGTCATGCGTTGCAGCCTGCTGACAAGAGGCAGCTCTTATCCTTAGGAGGTAACTGAATCCTCTACCAACTGTGAGCTAAATAAACTTTTCCTCCTTAAACTTTGGGTGTCAGGTGTTTTATCTCAGTAAAACACTCCCTTTAATATTGCTTTACCTGAATAGGTCTTGCTTTTATTTTCTCTTTACATGCTGTTTCTTTCAGCTTGGTTCTTAGTGTTTTTTTTTTCCCTAGTTTAATCTCCACTCATTATCCTTTCCCTACTTCTTCTTCTTCTTTTTTTTTTTTTGTTACAGTTATTTGATACTACACATTTCCCTTTACTCCTTAGTAGGCCTTTTTAGATAAATCTTAACCCCCCACATCTTCTGCTGCTTCATTTTTCATAATTATTATTATTATTTTTTTTTTGCTTCCATATGATTTACCCTCAATTTACCTTCATGAATCTGTAGGTAGTTAACTGTATCTTTCTGTGGCTGATATTATTCTGTTGTGAAAGGAGATAAAACTGCTCTGTTGACCAGGCCTGGGATACCATTACCACTGATGCTATACTACAAAGCTACCGTGATAAAACCAACATGTATTGGCAAAACAAAAGCAAGCCAGACCTGAGAAGATGCAGAAACTCCAAGCACAATCAGCTATCTAATCTTTGACCAAGGGGCTCACCCCCTTCACTGGAAGAAAGACAGTCACTTTAAAATTAATGGTGCTGGGAAAAAAATGGCTTTCCCCATGTCTAAGGTTGAACCTAGACCCCTATCTCTCATCTTACACTAAACTAAAACTGACATGGACCAAAGATCTAAATATAAAGACAAATACTATAATATTGAATAGGTAAAACTCTTGACATAGGTGTCAGGGTAAAACCCTGATATCAGGAAATATTACAAAGAATATAGGACCTCTTATGTATGTATGTATGTATATATGTATAAATTGTTTTGAGATAAGGTTATCATACGCAGTTTGGGCAGGCCTTGAGCTCATTCTATAGTCCAGGCTGGCTTTGAACTTGCAGTGATCCTCTTGCCTTAGCCTCCTAATGCTGGAGTTACAGGATTGTGCCAGTAAGATCCTGATTTTTATTTTTTGTGGTACTGGGGATTGAACTCCAGACCTTGTGCTTGCCAGGCAGGCGTTTATCCCCTGAGCTATCTCCACGGCAGGATCTCATCTTATGAAAAAGTTTTTGCATAGCAAAGAAATTGACAGAGTGAAAAAGACCCAATCCAAAATGGGCATCTGAAATGAACAAATTCGTTTTGTAAGAAGTACAAACAGCAAGTTGTAGGAAGAAAAAATGCTCAACATCACTGGTCACCCAAAAACACAAACTGAAACAGCACTGAGATTTCCTTTCTCCAAAATGGCTGTTAAGAGATCAAACAATGAGGAACAAAGAAATCAATCAATGACAGAGAAATCAACAGCAAACACTTAGGAAGCTGTGGGGAAAAGGAACCCTACTACACTCTTGGGAGTGTAGACTTGTGCAATCTCTGTGGAAATCTGTGTAGATTCCTCAAAAGCCTAACCTAGAGATTCCACTGGACCCAGCTATGCCCCTTTTAGGCATTTTCTTGATATATTTCACAGCAGATACATGCATACCTGTGTTTATAGCAACACAATTTAAAATTGCTAAATCTTGGGAACAGGCCACAGCCCTGTCAGTGGATGGCAAGTGAATAAAGAAAATGTATTTATGTACAATGAGTATAATGAAGGATAAACTTGAGGCACTTTTAGGTATGATGTGTCTCCAGACCATAATCTTAAATGGAATACACCATACACACAAGTTTAAATATCACATTATTTTTCTAAAGTGAGGAACCAAAATTTTAAGGAACAAAATGGAGGAAGATGTTGGGAAGGAGGGAGAACTTAGCTGGGAAAGGCAGCAAGGGTGGGGTGGGGGCAGGGAATAGGGATGAAAAACGGAAAAGAATGGAAACCGCTTTTGTTAACTGAGAGGGGAAGAAGGGCTGAAGTGAGAGAAATGGGAAAGTTAGCAAGAATTAAGATTATCTACAGGTGCAGATTCCCCACGATGAATGTGATCACTATGTATGGCAAATGTGCACTAAGAAAATATAGTAAAAGTATTTTCTGGGAGTTCAAGTGTTTTCTTCTATTTGAGGTGGGTGGGCCTCACCATTGCCCAGGTTGGTCTTGAGCCCATGGACTGAGTGATCCGCCCACCTTGGCCTCCTGAGTAGCTGGGATAGGGGGCTGGTGAGATGGCTCAATGGTCTGAGTAGCTGGGACCTTAGGTGTGGTGCCAGCCAGCAGTGCCTGCAAGCTCAGCAGATGGAGTAAGCAAGCTCTGGGTTCAGTCAGCTCTAACACAACACATGCACGTGCATACACATACACACAAACTGGGTTCAGTCTGAGCTCAACGTGTGTGCATGCACAACACACACACACAGAAACTGAAGCCAGTGATGGTGCACATGTGCTCTAAGACAACTGGGTTCAGTTCGAGCTCTAACACACACACACACACACACACACACTGTGAAACTGAAACCCAGAGGTTTTCTCATGAGCAGATCAAACAGTAGTTCGCTTTCAATCTTAACAGAAACTGCTCATTTCCAAATTATTAAAACTATTTCTTTTAGCACTACTAGAAAAATAGTGAAATAAGATGTTTCTGAGAACTTGTGTTGACAGGGAATTCTGTGTACCTATAAAACTAATCAGGACCTGTTGAAGAACTGTTCTTCAATTAAGAAAAAGCAAGCGACTTAGCAAAATGTCTAGAAACACAAGCCATGGTTTAATAAAATAATACTTTTATTGGTTACATATAATTTTGGCTATATTAATATATATTATAAACTTTAAGAATTAGATATAAATGTACTCCTATTTTACCAAGAATAATCTAGAACATGGCAGCATATTTACTGGGAATTACTAAAGTCTCCCACAGTCATTATGCATTTCATATAATTGGAAGTCATCACTGTTTAATAAGCACATGATACAGTAGTCACTGCTGCACGCAGGTCACAACAGAAATGAGTCGTGTTCTCTTTTCCAGCAAATGCTCCTTTTTTAATCTCAGACATATCCCCAAATTATTTCACTTACGTAGTGTACAAACTAAATTGTTATCTGCAAGATTTCTCAACTTTCACTGTTGAAAGCTGGAAGAGAAGACAGCAGTAAAATGCTGCTCTGGACTCTTATTCTTTTTTTAAATTTCTTTACTTTTGCCTAAAACCCCAACTTACACTTAAAGCTAACTCATTCCCACAGTATACTTAGGCATTAAACCAGAGACAGAAAAGGTCAAATAGTTTGAGCAGGTTTTGGCAAATCACAGAAATGAGAGCGGCGTCAGTGGCCAGGCCTTTGCCTGAGTGCTCTGTGGAGCCAGGCTCACTCGAATTTCTCATCTCCCTCTTCCACATCCTTCAGGCTGAGGACTTCCAGAGAACCTTTGCCTCTTGTTTCCTTTTTTATGAGCTCATCAATTTCTCGGAAGCAGCCCGGGTCGATGAGACACACCTGAAACATTTAACACAGCTGTGGCCCTGGATCCAAAAGCTGCCTGACATGGTGAGTGCAGCCATAGCTGACAACCTCGGGCAGTGCCAGCCCTCCACTGCACTGCATTCCTGTGAGGCCATGCCAGCTCCTGCCCCCTTCCCAGCTGTGGCACACTTCAGGGTCAGAGTATCTTGCCTGGTATTTCTGGGACCTGGGGTTCATTCCCCAGCACCACAAAGCAAAAACAATCTCCTCTCCTATAGCAAGACTAGATTACCCAGTTGTAAAAAGCAGAGTCTGGAGGAGGAGACTATGGTCTTCATATTAAAATTTAACACTACATTTTATCATTCAATGAAATGCACAGTTCCACAGTGACAAAGCTGTTGAAGACCTACTTACAAAGCATGTGTAAAATTAAAAAAAAAAGAGCTTCAAACAATGTCACATGTTGTTTCATGATACTCAACAATCTAGCTCTAGAGCTAACTCTGGTCTTGGCTCTCTGGAGGTCGTCCTCCCGACTCAGCCACCCAGAGCTGGGATTCTAGGCATGCGCCACGGCACCCAGCTTTATAGCTCACTCACTTAATTTGTTAATGTGGGTTCTTTCAAATGTTCTGTAACAAAGCTGATCGACTTTTACTCATTTCTACTGCTGCATAATAGAACAGCACCTTAAAACTCATTGTGTCATCTAAAATGGACAGGACCAACAGAATTTTGTTATGAATACTTTAACTAAAAACCAAATAAAGAATCTTTTTTTTTTTGTCTTTTTGAGATAGGGTCTCACTGTAGAGTTCAGGTTGGCCTTGAGCTCACTTTTGTGGCCCAGCTGGTCTTGAACTCGCACTGATCCTCCTGCCTCAGTCTCCCAAGTGTTGGGATTACAGACGTGCCCCACCACGCCTGGCCAAATAAAGAATCTTAAATGTGCGTAGTTCCTGGACCCTGTCAAGTTAACCTAATTCTAGGTGAAATACTGTAACAATGATTTTCTGTCTACAAGTTCTAAATGTCTGTTACACATTTATAACTAGAAAGTAAACGGTTCTGACAGCAAGAAGCAAAGAACTCAGTACGTTCACCTTACCATTTCCAGCTGCTGACTGTAGTCCTCACTTTCTATAACCTTGATCAGTGGCTTCAGCTTTTCTTTCAGCTTTTTCCCTTCGTTCATGGGAAGGATGAACCGAAGCCGCATGTGGGCTCGTTCTATCTTCATTTTCTCCTTTAACTGTTTGATTACTTCCAAGGCCTGTTTGGAACAAAATCGAGAAATCTGCAATTTCCTCTGCTGCTGTGTTATTTTAGAAAGTGTTCAAGCAGCTACTTGTCTAAAAACTTTTTGTTAGTGCATGTTTGTGATACACACTAAATATTTCCACTGTGGGACTGGGGTTCTTACCCACAAGAAATCCTGATCCTTTTGACTATCCTAAGCCCCTTCCCACCTGCACAGACAAAGCAGCATCTACAGCTATGTCAGGCAATGGTTTCCCACCTTCGAAAACTGTAACTACTCACAGAAAAACCCAGGAAAACTGGCCATCATTAAATTTAAAAAATTTTGTGCTACAAAATAGATTATCAAGAAAGTAATAGCACGGCCTACAGAGTGGGAGACACTTTTTGCCAACTCATAAGGAAGTAGTACTCCATGTAGAACTCTTATGATGAAAAGATGAACAACTAAGGAATGGGCTCAGAATCTGATTGTGGTGATGCATACCTGTAATCCCAGCACTCAGAAGGCTGAGGATGGTTGGGCGATCGCAACCAGCCTGAGCTACAAAGTGAGCTCAAGGCCAGCCTGAACTGCATAATGAAAGCCTATCTCAAAAAGACAAAACCCTGACTCAAAAGACAAGGAATCTAAATAATTTCTTCCAAGATGACCAGTGAAGCATCACTAAGAACATTAAAATGTTTACATTAGCAGTTACTAGGAAATGCAAATCAAACCCAGGGGATACCACCAAGATGGTTATAGTGAAGAGGACAGCACAACTATCAAGTGCTGCCCAGGACACAGGCCCCTTTGGCCATGATGGCAAGCAGGTAAGCGCAGCTACTTTGGAAAATGTTTAGCAGTTCATTAGAAGATGAAGCGCATCTGTGACCCACTCTCATGGCTATGTCTGTGTGTCCCCCCCCCCCCCCAAGCCTCATGTGCAGGGCTTTCTAGCGGGGGCGGGATCTAGGGTGTCCAGTAACTGGATTGCTTAGCATAGTTCTAGATGTGGATAATAGAAGCCCCACTTTGGGTGTGAGTGGCACCAATCAACGAACTTATGCCTCAGTGGAAGACAAAGGGGCATGGGCAGGCTGCTCCTGCCTGTGTACCATGGACCGTTTCTCCTCTGTGATGCCCTTGGCCATGCTGCCCTGCCTTAAGCCAGCCAGCTGACTTTTTCTGTTTTTTTAAGTCAGGGTCTCACATGCAGTTCAGGCTGGCTTTGAGCTCACTTTGTAGCATAGGCTGGTCTCGAACTCACACTAATCCTCCTGCCTCAGTCTCCTAAGTGCTAGAATTATAGGCATGCACTACTATGCCTGGCTTTTAAATTTTTTTTTTTTTTTTTATCAGTCAGCTGACTTTAGACTAAAACCTCTGCACTGTGAACCTTTCCTCCTCTTATTTTGTGGGTGTTGGGTATTTTGTCTTGGCAAAAACAAACTAAACACAGGTATAAAAGAATGAAAGGGGCTGAGGAGGTAGCTCAGCAGTACAGGGCTTGTTTACCAAACGTGAAGGCCTGAGTTTGATTTTTGGTACCAAAAAAAAAAAAAGAAAAAAATGAAATATGACATCTTGTAATGAATTCTGGGGCAGTATTATTTCTAATAACTAAAAAGTAAAAGCAACCCAATGTCCTCCAACTGGTGAATGAGTAAAGAATGTGGTATTTCTATACAATAGGATATCATTCAGCCATTTAAAAAAATGAAGTAGCTAAGTTTGGTGGTGCACATGTGTCATTCCAGTACTTGGGAGGCTGAGGCAGGAAGATTGCTGAGTTTGAGGCCAGCCTGGGCTCTATAGTGAGTTCAAGGCCAGCCGGAACTACACAGCAAGACCTTGCCTCAAAAAACCAACCCTCCACTTGCACAAGAGAAGTAATCCATGCTTCCACACAGATGGACCCTGAAAATGCCACATATCCTGTGAGTCCATGTATTTGAAGTGTTCACATAGGTAAGCCTGAGTAGGCAGGAAGTGGGGATCACTGCCAGGCAAGGAGAGAGAGGCAAGGGCAGCAGGAACCACTGCTAGTTAGTTTAGGGTTTCTCTGGGAGAGGCGATGGAAATTTCTCCAATTATGTAGTATGGAAAGTTCTGAAATGTGGGTTCTAAAATGCTGTTAATGTACTAATGCACTGTGCCCTCTAATAGGAGCAACTTTTATGGTAAACTAACTAGTATAAAGAAATCTAAATCTTAAAGAGACATTAAAATAATCCTTGGAAAGTCTTGCTTCCATGCAGTCCCTTATGTTGATAACACCCCACACCACTCACCTGCTGTTTGGTGCTCTTGTTGGGCTTGACCGAATAGTGGATATCCTTCATGGCTCTCTCGATAAGGATGACAGTGTATGGCCTCTTCGTCTCTGGGTTCACACATTTGTCTGCCACAATGGTTGCAATGTCCCTAAACATCTGCTCCAGCTGTGTATGCCTTTCTTTATCTGACACCTGAAGCTCTCCTTTAGTCAAAATCTGAAGGCAAAGAGAAACAAAACTCAACAAACTGAAGAAAGCAAAAGATCCCTTTAGCACACATTATTTGTTAACTGTCAGAATTAGGAACAGAGGAGAAGGTTAACCTTTATTCTGTCTGGTCACTGACAGAGTGATTTGAGCTTCCTCTAAAGGAAGCTCTGGGTTATACTGTGCTTCAAACTGTCATTCATTGAAGACTGGAAACTGGAGGGGGAAGGGACAATCTTACAAGAAATCTGATAAAAAATTCATTTATCAGTCATACCACATTATAAAATAAGTATGCAAAATGAAGTAATCTTCTAGAAAAATGTTAAGTTGTGAAGATTTTTACAGAAACATACACATTTTCTTTTTGTTTTTATTATTTTTTTTTGTGGTACCAGGGGATTGAACTTGGGACCTTGTGCTTGCCCTGTGGGTGCTTATGCCTGAGAGCTATATCCCCACCCACATCTTCTATTTTTACAACTGGTATTGTAGTTGGGTGTGCACATCTGGAATCGTAGCATGCTATGAAGGTGAGGAAGGAGAATCAGTAAGTTCCAGTCTGGTTTGGGTAACTAATGAGGCCCAGTCTCAAAACAGTGAAGTGCTAGGGATATAGTTCAGCTTGAAGTTCCTGGGTTCAGTCACCAATACCACCTGACGGAACTGAACCAGCACCAAAAACCAAAACTAAAAAGCCCAACCAATGAACCAAACCGAACCAATTGACATTGTGCACTTCTCTTTATGTTACTGTCTTTCCCACCCCCAAAAGAATATTTTTTGCAAATGAATGTTGAGTCTGTTATGCTGTAGGTGGCAGAATTTACCTGCTTACAGATTTCAGTTTGGTCATCTGTTCCAAATGCACTAATGAGATCTTCTTTCTTTGCCACCTGACCTTTAGAAACATTTACAAACACCGAGTGGGTCTGGAGAACTTCATCGAGGTCTTTTTCCCTGAGGAAAGGAGGTAGTGGGGGAGACAAAGGCCTATGTGAATACACCTGACACCTGCATATTTGCCAACATTTAAATGTAAGAGGATAATGACATAACAGCACGATACAGGAGATTCGTAAAAGACTTGTAGTGTCAAGGGGACAGTTTCAAAACTCGCAGCCCCATTGGTATTCCCATTTACTGGAGGAAATGAAAAAACGTCGCTGGCTCCTGTGGGAAACTGGGGTGGGGTGGGGCTGGCGGCGGCAGCCTAATGCCGGCCCCTAGGTGGCAGCAGTGAAGACACTGCGCACTTCGGTGACTCCCCAGGCTCCCGGATCCGTGACAGAGATGTGATAACCACGATCGTATTTGGAAGACTGGGATTGTAGTCTGTGACATCACTCCCGGAGAAGGACCATCACTGTGGGATTCCTCGACCGCAGCTTTCATCACACGCAAACCAACAACCCGATCCCAACCAACTAAAGGAAAGGAACGCCGAGCTCAGGCGCCAGGCGGGAGAAGGACAGCGACCTTTCGCTCCCGCGCCAGGAATAGGTTTTCCCTCCTTCCCTGACGAGCCCCCAGCTTGGCCGTCCTCTAGAGTTGGCGACAGGGAGGCCGCTTCGGAAGACACACGGCAGGGGTCACTCACACGCCACTCCGCCAGCCCACGACCTTGTTTTTGTAGCAGGCGATTTCAAAGCGCTTTCCGGCACGCTTCATCCGTACCACGGCTACATTGGTGAGGCGGATCTGGTTGGTGGGGGTGAAGATCGACATGGTGGCTGCTCACGGACCTCAGATCCGGCAACCCAGGGCCGGCCTGCACTTTGCTCCGACGACCAGTCCGGTGGAGGAGCCGTAACGACCGCACAGCGCGTGCAGTCGTCTGGGCACTGTGATCTCCGCCACAGTGCGGGAAGAGGGGCGGGGACAAGGGCGGGCCGGGCTTACTGCGCAGGCGTTGCAGGGTGCGGTAGCGAGCAACTACGCCTGCGCACTACTGCTTCTTTACAACTACGCCTGCGCATTGTGACTCTACGACTTCATTCTGCACCCTAAAAAAGGAGGCGCTTTTTCTTGACGTTTTACTTTAGCTTGTGTACCAAAGAGCGCCCATAGGCTGGCGGTTGTTGTTTAGTGACCGGGTGGAAACCCAGCGCTGTGGCTGCACAGTCCCGAAGTTTCGGGGTCACACTCACTTAACCATTTAAAGGGAAAATTTAACATAGAAAAGTACAGAAAAAAAAATACCCACAACAAAACCCCATCACCCCCGCTTCGACAGTTAGCAACACTTTGCCATTCTTGGTTTGTTCCCCTTTTTTCGTTGGAATACTTTAAATCAGGTTATGTTTTTAGTCGTAAATACTTTAGTATATATGCCTTTAGCAGATACCGAACGAGACTAACCAGAATTCCTCAATAATATGGATTAGCCATTTCATACTTTAAGTTTTCTCCCATCGCCCTCGCTACACTTGCCTCTTCATTTTCTCCCTCCTTACATCAACGCCACTCAAGTCTTGAAGGGCCCGCCTCTTCCCAATCTGAGCCAATAAAAAGATTGGTAAAGTCCGCCTAGGAATGCTGGGCGGTGCTTCTCTCTAAGTCCGCCCCTTTTTTCTCTGACCCAATCCCAGCAAGATTCCAAGCTTTTCTGCCCAGAGCTCTGGGCGGTCTGCCTTCTAGGTCCGCCTCTTTCCCGTATGAGCCAATCAGAGTGACTCTTGGAGATCCCTCGCTTCCTGCTCTTGAGCTCAGGGCTTCCGGTTGGGCCCGCCTCCTTTCGCTCCGTCCAATCCGGGCGGGCTAGCGAGTGGCACGGCTTCGCCGAGCCTGATGGCTGGGTGCTTAACTAATACTGAGCGGTACTTGTGACTCGCTCCCGCTTCCCGTGCTGGCCACCAGGCTTCCCAGGTCCGAAAGCCCGTTTTCCCATCGGTCTGCGGGATTCGGTCTCCGAAGAGAATGGGTAAGCGACCCTGGCTGGCGGAGTGGGGGCGTCTTTGCCCTTTCCCTCAGAGGTAGTCTCCGGGCTCTGCTCCGGACCGCTGCGACAGGGCGAGGGGAGACGGCCCTTCGCTTTTGCATTTTGTAGCTCGGGGTGCGTTTGGAAGGAAATTAAGCTTCTCACCCCAAATAAAAGGCAGAAGAATCCCTCTTTTCCTTTCCCACGTGCTCGGGACTATTAGTTATTGTCAGCAGCATCTGGCAACCTTTGATTTCAGGCTTCACCTTTCCAAGTTGCCCCCAGGTTCTGTATTTGCGGAACGGCTCTTGAGCGTCTCCTTTCAAAAAGTGGGGCGTGAGGTCACTTAGTTAGAGAGCCCTTTATTAGCAGCTGCAGGTCTCCGAAAGTGCAGAAGAGTCAGGCACGTGTGATATCGTGCCTGTAAACCCAGCTCTCTAGGAGGCTGAGGCAGGAATATCGCAAGTACGAGCCAATTAGAGACAATTTGGTGGCTTAGATCAAAGTTAGAAGTTTTAAAGACTGCAATAGAAAAAGGAAAGAACTTTTGCTACTTTTTTTTTTTTTTTTTAGACAGGGCCTCCCTGTGTAGTTGAAGCTGGCCAGGAACTATGTTGCCCAGGCTGGCCTCAAACGCGCGGTGGTCCTCCTACCTCAAGCCTCCCGAACGCTGGAACTAGAGGCCTGTGCCTTTTGGTACTATCTCAATCTTTCTGGAGTAAACAGACAAAATCAATTTATAATTACCCATCAAGTGCTTTTACTAGAGTATTAAAATTAGATTTTTTAGGTGGGTTGTTGATTGTGAAGATTAGTTTTGTTTTTGAATTTTTCTATTTTTTATTTTTTTGGTACCAAGTATTGAACTTAGGGCCTTGTGCTTGCCAGGCAGGCACTGACGCGGCTGAGCTATAACCCCATCCTAATTTTGAATTTTTAAAACAGGGAGCGAAACCTTTGAATATGGGACTTTAAACAAAATTACCTGTGTGTGTCATTTTACACTTAGATCCCTCCCTGGATGTGTGGGACCTCTCCTCGCCTTTATTGTCGTTATGGATGAACAGGTTTTATGTTTACTTGAGCTTTGCTTTTGGTCTTAGCCTTTGGATTTTTTTCCAAATTCTCACCAAAAAGCAGGTAAGTGTATAGTTTTTCTTTTCAAAAAGGGAATATTTGGATAGCACATTTATGAAGAATGTAGAGTGCAAATTTTCTGACCTTTTGAGACGTACATAAAACTAAAAGGAACTTTAAGTCACTTTTCTGTTTGTTCTCTTGATCTCTTTTAAGATACTTAAAATTAATTCTTTAATCTTTTAGAGAATAAGTTATAGTGGACTACAGTATGTCAACTGTTGCTGTATTGACATTGTGTTAGGTATTGTAAGCAGTCTAGATATTATTTTAGCATATAAGGGATGATGCGCTTAGGCTCTATGCACATCTTAGTCTGTTTCATAAAAGGGTCTTGAGTGTTTGTCAGTTTGGGTATTTGTGGGATCATGGACTCAACCTCTGCCCAAC
The DNA here is from genome assembly GCA_004027025.1 of Myocastor coypus. Taxonomy (NCBI): domain Eukaryota; kingdom Metazoa; phylum Chordata; class Mammalia; order Rodentia; family Myocastoridae; genus Myocastor; species Myocastor coypus. Next base: position 12,972 of record PVJA010038822.1, read on the forward strand.
TTAGATAACAAGTAGTGCATCTGGAAAAGTCTGTATTTATTTGTATATTATGGCCAGCTCAGCCTGTCCTGGGGGTGGGGCTGGTGCAGCAGGTGGAGCTGGGGATCAAACCAAGGTCTCTCCGGTTGCCTAAGCTTCTCTAAGCAGGTGCTTTAGACCACTGAACCATCTTGCGGCCCCATCAAGTAGTGCATTTGGATCATAAATGCCCCTGGAAAGGGCTGTATGCTAATGATACAGTCACCAGGCTTTGTGGGCTACAGTGGAGCTTTTATGGGGTGGGCATGTCCTTGTAGGGGATGGAGGACACCAGCCCCTTTTTCCTATTTTTAGTCTGGGTGGCCATGAAGCGGGCAGCTTTGCTCTGCCTGTGATGTGCTACTGCCTCACACAGGCTCCAGATCATGGGCCAAGCAGCCAGGGGCTGACAGCTCCCAAATGGGCTTTTCCTCCTTTATGGTGACTGTCCCAGGTGTTTTGTGACAGGAATAAAGAGCTCGCTAACATCAGTGGAAGACTCCTTGGAGGGAATGGGCATCCAGAAAGATGAACAGAATACTAAAGTGGGTGGATCAGTATGTTTGCTCATGTTCATGGAAAAGATTGAGAATTCATGGATTTTTGTGCAGTTTGTTTTCAAGGCCAAGAATTCCCAGGAGACATGTATTCCGAGAGCAACTCAGAGTTTGATGACAAACGGTTACATCGCTCTTCAAAAGAAGCAAACCTTCATATCTGGAGTGAAGATTTTTTATGGTTCCCAGACTGGCACAGCAAAAGTAAGAACTTTATGTGATGGCTTGTCTTTGGTTTCCTGGTTTTTTTTTTTTTTTTTTTGGTGGAACCAGGGATTGAACTCAGGCCCTTGCACTTGACAAGCAAGTGTTTATTCTACTGAGCTATCTTCCCCGATCCTTAATTTTAATATTTTTTAAATTTATGTATTTGGTATAGGGTCTTGCTGCATGGGGCTGGCAGGGCATGTGGCACCAGGGATTGAACCTGGGTCCTTGTGCTTGCCCGGCAGGTGCTTAGACTGGCCGAGCTATCTCCCTGGCTCTTGTTTCCTGGCATTTAAAGAACATTCTTCATAAACATCTTTTTAGTAATGAACTGACTTACACTTCTAATTTCTTTTGCTCTTCTATTTTCCTCTAGTCATACAATCTTCCTTTCTGCCTCCATGGGGAGATTTCTTCTCTCGTGCCCAGGTATAGTGGTTAGGTGGGGCCAGGGGTCCCTGACATGAAACGTCTTTGTTTTTGAAGCTTCTATCTTACAAGAACCCTTTTGGAGAGGATTCTGAGTTCGATACTAATGCCTGAGGGGAAAAAAGAGAACGTTAGCAGTCGTGTTCGTAGGAGCTCTTTCACCAACTATGCGTTTTGCTTGTAATAGTGTTAAGTGTGGTAAAGACCCATGAAAGTAGATACCTGTGCAGGTATTTAGCTGAAAGTTGCCTTCTGTTGTCTAACTGTATTTTGAGCCACCTGTTTCTTTGGAATGAAGGCCGCAGCTATTTAGTGCTTTCTAGGAAAAGATTCTAAGTCAGGCTAGTGGGCAAGTAAATTGCTAGAAACAAAGTCCTTCTTTCTGTGCACTGCAAAAGAGGATTCTACTGCCCTCTTGTGGATGCTGTGTAGAATAATGTCACCAGGATTAGCATGTAGGTAGGTACTTCACTCATGATAAGGCTAAAGGTTGTTTTTAAGTTTAGCCTTAAGCAATGGAGGTGGAAAACCTATGACAAGGCAAAAAGACACCTGAGTAGCCAAGACAAAGTCTGCTTTATGTTACTCAGAAAAACCTTTATTCCGACCTCTGATGTTAAAAGATCTAAAAGGTGGTGGTGAACCTGTGTTATCCATTTCTAGAGGGTTCTTTATAACTTACTTGTGCTGTGTTCCTAGGTTTATCAATGATAAGAAGGACTTTGGATCCTTATTAGTTGCATAACACAGTGTCACATCCCAGTGGTTTAATATTATTGTCTACATCTTATTTTTTATGGCTGGGGTAGCTGTCATCCGTTTTAAAACTACGTCTCTGAATGTTTTGATGGCTGAGGGTCACATTTGATTAATTCCCCTTTAGCTGTATGTAAAAGGCTTGCAAATTCTGCTCCTACATCTTCGAAGTTGTTTTTCCTGTGTCTTCTAGCAGGTAGCACTGCTGATAAGAAGATGACTTTGGGTGTTCCCGTGTCAGTGGCTGCTTGATTTCTGTTGCTTTTGGGGTTATCTTTGCCCATAATGCTTGAACATTTTGCGAGTGACGGGGTTGGACATTGTTGTGAAACTTGGAGTCTTATTTTAGAGGTTTGTGTGCATTAATTCTGCTACATTTCCGGGGCAGATTTCTTCTCAGTTTTTCTTCCTGGGACTCTTGCTAGTTGGATGTTAGCCATTTTCTTCCATGTACCAGACCTTTTCTTAATAGTTCCTTTAACTTTTTTTTTTTCTGTCTAAATTGGTTTTTTTTTTGAAACATGTTACTGTATTTCCCAGGCTGACCTTAAACTTGTGATCCTCCTGCCGCAGCTTCTGAGGTGGCTCTCAGATCTTATTTTGAAATTACTGCTTGTTTTTTCAACTTTTATGGTAGTGTCTTGTTCATAGTTGATGATTGTATTTTTTTGAATTCATTTTTCTCATTTGTTTATTTAACTTATTATTTTTACTTTTAATAAGAAATAACAAGGGCTGGGGATATAGCTCAGCAGCATAATAAGTGCCTCCCTGGCAAGTACAAGGTTCAGAGTTCAATCCCTGGTACTGGAAAAAAAAAAAAAGGACAGTTTCACAGCATGTTAGTAGGACACCCACAATAATACAGTTCACATTGTTGTCTTCATGGTAGTTGTTCCGAGTACAAGATGCAGACATGATAACTTTTCTAAACACTATTGGCACAAATATTTCTTCTCATTGAACTAAGAGAAAGTAGTTGTATACATAGCCCAATATTCCATAGTAGTAGTGGGTTATTGGCTGTACTAGTAATGTCAGAAGCTGTTGACGAGCCTTTTATAGCTCAGCATACTATTCTGGCTTTACTTTTTATGTCTTGTGGTTATACTTTTCTGCTGAGTGGTAAAGGCCAAGTTAAAGACATATATAACAAAATATGTAACTTTAGTATCAGACAAGGTCAGTCAGATCTCCTCAGGGCTTACCTTGGAACCATGTCCAGTGTTTTGTAGAACTTTTGTCAGTGTCAGCCATCTGGATGAGTCACGGCCATTGCTTGACCAGTTGGCTCTCTGTGTAAGTCTGAGAGAATGTTTTCTCTCTAGTGACTCTCCTTTAGGCACACTATATATCGCTGATTCCGTTCCTCTGTAGCCTCATAATCTCCTTGAACAGAAAATTTGGGACACCACTGAGTTATAGAATGTTACAATAAAGGTTCTCTTATGTCCTGTGTCCTCACTGACGTAGCAGGGCTAGGACTGAAATATTGGCTATCTTTGTAGCCCTTCTTTTATGAATTTATTTTTCTGATCCTGACTTATTTAAGCTCTCAGTTTTCTTTTCTTTCTGAGAATATTTTTATTATGTTTCTGAGTTTAGCAAACCCAAAGGAGAAACATAGGCAAGATTTTTCTTTCTTTAGAGCAACTCACAAAAGATGTATATCAAACATTGGTTAGATAATATAGTGCTTTGTAAAATGGTGTTGCTTTTCTAAAGCAATCAATTTTAGATTCAGACAATAGTACATGTATCAAGTGTGATATTAAAAATTGTGACAGAAAACTTGGAGTTTCCCATGCTGCCCTGCAGGCTCTCGAACGCCTGTAATCCCAACAGTCCAAGAAGCTAAGGCACAGCTGGGTGTGGTGGCACATGCCTGTAATCCCAGCACTTGGGAGGCTGAGGCAGGAGGATCGGTGCGAGTTCGAGACCAGCCTGGGCTACAAAAGTGAGCTCAAGGCCAGCTTGAACTGCATGGCGAGACCCTGTCACAAAAAAAAAAAAAAAAAAAAAAGAAAGAGAGAGAAAAGAAACACCCTTGTCCCGGTTCCCTCCCGTCCAGTCTTGCTATGTTCCCCACCCAGATTCATGTCTTGCCAGGACACCCCTTACCATTGGGCTTTCTCTGTTTCCTGTTTGTTCTGTCAACATAAGCTCCTTGAGGGCAGGCCTACAACAGCCATGTTCATTGCTGTGTTCATTGGCCCAGAACGAGTCTTGTGTGCTAAGTGGCGCTTTAGCTGATTGTGCTGATACCTGTAGAGTCAGTGTTGGATGAACAGATGAAACGAGGGCAGATGTTTTCTTGGGCTGCTAGAATCCAGCCGGTTTTAGCTGTCTCGGAACGTTTAGCTTTCTCTGACAAATAGCAGGCAGGTGTATTGCTTAGGGAGCCCCAGGAGGCGTTGCCTAGGCCTGTGACCTTCTGTGACCTCCTGTGTACATTGTCTTGGGTATAAATCAGAGCCACTTGGCCCTTGTCCCTACCCCGGGCTCCTTCCTCTGCTCCAGGGCCATTCTCCCTGGAGCGCCCTGTCCTGTGCCCTGCTTTTGTTGCTGTCCCATTCTCCTGCCTCTTCACTTAGTCCTGCCCGTGCTGACAGGGAGTGGGGCAGACGGGGCGGGACACTGCTCGGTCTGCTGGCGTGTGATGAGGATGGCACCAGTGAGAACCCGTGTCCGTGCTGGGAGATCGCAGGCCCTGGATCAGGGCCCCGTGAGGAGTGCTGCATTTTCTTACCAACACAAGGAAGTGAGGGCTTCTGGTGCAGTGAAGATTGCATTTGATTTTTTTTTTTTTTTTTTTTCCCAATTAGGGATTTGCTACAATTCTTGCCAAAGCAGTTGTCTCCCTAGATCTGCCTGTGGAAGTTATTAATCTGAAAGAATATGATCCAGATGACCATCTGATGGAAGAGGTTGGTGGTTGTCTTCTTGTTTTGTTGAATTGAGGCTGAATTTAATATTTCCTTTGACTTCTGGAATAAATAGAATATTCAGAGTAAACATTTTCCATGCTAAGGAATCTTGATGGGTGGAAGTGCTCTTGAGTGGGGAGCACACCGAGTGTGGGGCTGGACCTCGTTTCCTGGGGCACAGTGGACGTGGAGAGTGTGGGTGGTTGAAGTCCCCGGGGCACCCCCACTCGGAAGCTCAGTATCAAGGAGGCTGTGGTTGGCAGTGCTGTGCCATAGGCAGACTGACGGCTGGAGCTACAGGTGTGCAGCGCTGTACAGCCATGGAGATAGATGCCTTTTCACACATGCTCATGTCATTCTGATGCAGCTGTTGGACAAACGGTTGGGGTCTGTGATTTTTTTTTAAAGGGCCAGGCAGTAAGTATCTTTAGTTTTCTGGGTCATGCAGCTACTGTTAAGGCCCAAAGTAGCCATGGGCAAAACAGGTAAGTGTGGCTGTGTTCTAGTGAAACTTTGCTTAAAAAAGAAATGGTTGAAGCCATCCTTGTGGCATGGGTCCCAACTACTAAACAGACGAAAGTGGAGCTGGGGACAGTGGCGCACACCTGTAATCCCAGCACTTTGGGAAGCTGATGCAGGAGGATTGCAAGTTTGAGCTCAGCCTGAGCAACTCAGTGCCTCAGTGAGGCCCTGTCATAGAATAAATAAAGGGAACAGGCTAGAGATGCCCTCAGAGGTTAGCGTGACATGCGTGCAGCTTTGTAGGAAAGGCTTTTCTTCCCTACCACAACCTATGTCCTGTGAAACGGTCACTGTCTCGGCTAGGTCTCCAGTGAAAGTGTGTGCGCCTTCCTGCTCGCTACGTACACTGATGGGCAGCCGCCCGAGAGTGCAGAGTGGTTCTGCAGATGGCTCGAGGACGCGGCCAGTGACTTTCGATTTGGCAGAACCCACCTGAAGGGTATGAAATACGCGGTGTTTGGCCTGGGAAACTCTGCTTATCTGAGCCACTTCAACAAGGTCAGTGCGTGTGAAATTGCAGGAATAAATTTTACTTCAGTTAAACAACTAAAAATGCAAGCATGTATTGTATTTGAAATCTCTAAACTTCGGTAATAACAAATTTCTTGGCTTTTTTTTTTTTTTTTTTTACTTGTTATACTAGAGATTGTACCCAGGACCTTTGCACTCAGTTGTATTCTTGTTCCCTTTTAAATTTTTAATTTTCAAATAGGCTCCATAAGGTGTCAAGTAGCCCAGACTGGGCTTAAATTTGCCATCTTCCTGCCTCAGCCTCCCAGAGGCTTTGGTTATAGATGTGCACCACCACGCCCCGCCCTTGTTGCTGTACGTAGCTGCCATTGCTTCACATGCCCTCGCTTGACTCATCGTGGGCTCCCCATACAGTGCTCTTCAGTACAGTGAATACAGGTGCTGCTTGTTGTGCCTGGGTGGTGGGCTCATGGTGGTCAAGTCCAGCCTCCTGCCCTCAAGGGGGCCTTGTGCACGGGGTACCTGGGCTTTGCCAACTGCCTGTTTTGTACAGTAACCTTTATTTTCCAAACTGCTTTTTTTTTTTTTTTTTTTTTTTGTGGTATTGTGGATTGAAGTCAGGGCCTTCACACTGAACTATACGCTAACCCTGTTTTTTTTTTTTTCTTTTTTT
>PVJA010038823.1:0-19505 GCA_004027025.1 Myocastor coypus
TGGTACCTAGAGTGGGGTCGTTGCTGTGACTAACCTGACCACGTGGATTATAAGCTTTTGGAAATGCTTACTGGAAGAGAAAGGAAAGGTTCGCAGATGTTGGCTACAAACAAAACACTGGAATGGCTTCAACTGTTCTCTTTGGGCAGTTCTGGTCAGAGTTTAGACCAGAAGACTGACAGAAGGCCTGCCTATAAAGACCAGGCTGAGGAGGTTTCTGCTGGAAAAAAAGGACAGCATTGGTCATTAGACTCCGTATGATTTGTGCTATGGATTGGCTGAAAGTCTGTCAAAATTTTGCCTGACATCAGCACCCAGACCCCAGCCCCCAACCCCAGTCCTGGAGCCCCATGCATTCTAGTCTTCACTCTATGCAGAGTATAAAGGCCAGGGCCATCCTGCCCCATTCAGGATAACTCTGTAGAAGCCCTGGGCTCCAAAGCCTCTGGGTCATCCCAAGACCTCCTCCCACTACCCTCGGAGCCCAGAAGCACTCTCCAGAACCCTTCTAAGGCATCGAAGAAAGTACAGGCTGCAACAGTAGACAACAAGGCAACAATCATACAACCAGTAAGACAGTAACAACAAAAGGCTTACAGAGAGCAGACAGAGAGCTGGCCTAGAAGACACAGAGCACACAGAGAAGGCTTGCTAATTAAAACAGAAGTCAAAGACTTGAAAAGACTGTATATAGACAGGTCTCAGAAATTCACTGAGGTCAAAAAACAACATAACTGCCACATGAATAAACACCTTTAGCAGCACTGGGCATTAAGTGGCCATGGCTAAAAATGGAGTTGCCCCCAGCCAAGATAACCAGAGTGCATGCAGGGGAAGCAGACTCTGAAAAACAGGTGCGCATGGAAGACAGACCAACAGCACCAAAGAGAGATAATTCCTGGGCTTAGCCTAAAAAACTCAAGAGGATGAGTCAAACATAAAAGCCAAATTCCAAGGCATGTGGTGGTACATCCCTGTAATCCCTGCACTCGGGAAGCTGAGGCAGGAGGATCACTGTGACTTAGTGAGGTCAGCCAGTGAGGCCAGGGCTACACAGTGAGTTTAAGGTCAGCCTCAATGGCATAGTGAGACCTTGTGGCTATGTCTATCAAAATCTAAAACATGGGCTTAAAACAAACTTAATGGCTATAACTTCTTAATGTCTTCTATGACTTTTTAACCCAAAAAAGATATTTTGAAAACATTAACCCTCAAGGCCCGGCAGGATTGCTCAGTGGTCTAAAGCACCTGCTTAGGAAAGCTTGGGCGGCTGCAGGGACCGAGGTTCGATCCCCTGGCACCACATGCTGCACCAGCCCTGCCTCAGCCTGCCATAAAAATAAGTAAACAAACAAAAGTTCTGAAACAAGAAAAAAAAAAAAAAATAACCCTTGTAGTGAAGAAAAATACAGTTGCCCTCCGTATCTTTGGTCCCTCATGGATTCGGCCAACTACAGATCAAGCCCTTCAGGGGAAAAGCCTGCATCTGCAATGAGCATGCGCAGCACTTCTTGTCAGTACCCCCTCAACAGTATCGGGTAACAGCGGACCTCACTGTATTTCCATGGCGTCATGGAGAGCAATTCAGGGAATCCCTTAAGAGGCTGTGAGGGGCCAGCAGGATGGCTCAGTGGTCTAAAGCGCCTGCTTGGGGAAGCTTGAGTGGCTTCAGGGACTGTAGTTCGATCCCTGGCACCACATGCTGCACCAGCCCTGCCTTCCGGGCAGGCTGAGCCGGCCATAAAAATGAGTGAATAAACAAAGGTTCTGAAACAAGAATAAAAATAATAAATAAGTTTTTAAAAAAAAAAATTTTTTTTTAAAGAGGCTGTGAGAGGCTGTGTGGAAACACTGCCCCTCCCCACCCCCATAAGGGGCCCAGGGGACCTAGAACCCGTCCCCCATCAGTACCCAGAGATGGTTACATCTACAAATGAACAGTTCTTTGATTTAAATATCAACTTCGTTTTTCTCCTTTGAATTCAGTTAAAGGAAAATTTCATCACATAAATGCCACTTGGGTCCCCAACTTGATGTGACATGAAGTTCACAGGCTCTGCTGTGAAAAAATCCTACTAAAAGTGTCTCAACCAAACAAATTCAAGCCTTTAGGTTGAACTTTCAGTCCAGGAATACAAGAAAATAAGTTACTAAGACTTTAAAATATAAGCCACATATTGTACAAAGTTCACAAAACCACTGGTGTGTAGTTTTTCATGTAATCACCAGAATGGGGGGGGGGGTCTTCTCTAGATTAAAACAATTTAATAATACCTAACTATGTGCATTGTACGAGCCTTGATTTGATTTTGGTTCAGATATCTTAAAGAGCACAAAAGCATCTTGGGGACAGTATAGATAGATTAGGGATGTTTGTTTTAGAAGGTTATTAAGTTTGTTAAGAGGGAAGACAGCACAACACAGGAAGGCGTCTATGCGTCAGGAAAGGTGCAGTGCAGTATCTGCCAGGTGGCATTCATACAGGTGCCACATGCAGCTTGCTCTCAGTGGCTGCTGGGGAGGGGAGCAGCTATAACCAAACAAGCAATTATTTCAGTGCTGAGTAAATGAGTAGTCTGTTTTCCTTCTTTTTCTCTTTTTTGGTGGTGGTGGTGGTACTGGGGATTGAAACCAGAGCCTTTGTGAAGAACTACATCCCAATTTCTTTATAATTTTTATGTATTTGTTTATTTACTTTAAGACAGATTCTCTAAGTTATTAAATTGCTGAGACTGAAGTCAAACTCTTGAGGTTCCTGTGTCAGCCTCCAGGGTGCTAGAATTACAGGCATGTATGCCTGGCTTCAATTTTTCAGTATCATGGCAACATCTCATAAAAAAAAAGTAGGGGAAAAGCCAGGCATGGCGGCACACACCTGAAATCCCAGTGCTTCCCCCTTACAGGAGAGGGGGAAGTGTTTACACACAGCCTCTCACACCCTCGTAAGGGATTCTCTGAATTACTCACCATGATGCCATGGTGAGCTGGGAGGCTGAGGCAGGAGGATCGGTGAAAGTTCAATGATCAGCCTGGGCTATGAAAGTGAGCTCAAGGCCAGCCTAAAATGCATAGTGAGACCCTGTCTCAAAATGACAAAAAAAAAAAAAAAAAAAAAAGTAGGGAAGAGGTATAGATAATCCTCAAAATAAATAATTAAGTATTCCCCCTTCTTTCTCCAATTTATTTTTGTTGTTGTTGTTGTTGTTTTTTTGGAGGGGGGTACCGGGGTTCGAACTCACGACCTTGCACTTGCCCAGCAGGCACTTGTGCCTCGGAGCTATCTCCCCAGCCCCCTCCAATTTATTTTTTAATTATTTATTTGGTACAGGGTCTAGCTATACAGCTCCAACTCATAGTGATCCTTTTGTCTCAGCCTCACCAGGGCTGGGATTACAGGCATGTACCACCATGCCCAGTTTCAGTGGCCTGCTCGGCACATCCAGGGTTCTGGGCCAGCGTGGCATGTGGTACCTAGTACCAGGCATTGAAGCCAGGTCCTTGTGCTTGCCAGGCACACACTTAGACCACTGAGCTACTCCCCAACCCTCTAATTTATTTTTGAATTTAAAAAACCATTAAGAAATAAATGAGCAGGGCTGGGGAGATCGCTCAGTAGAATAAGTGCTTGCCTAGCAAGCACGAAGTCCTGAGTTCAATCCCCGGTACCACAAAAAAAAAAAAAAAAAAAAGAAGGAAGGGAAGGAAGGAAGGAAGGAAGGAAGGAAGGAAAGAAAGAAAGAGGTGAGCAAATAAGTAACCTCTATAATCTGAATGATTTCTATAAAAAGTAATTCAACATATATCTCTATGTCTCCACCTATGTGTATAGGTGTATGTACCTACATATGCATCCCGTCAAAAAGAGATACTTGAAATTGTTGGCTGTCAGTTACTAACAGTTTAAAATTTCAACCTAATGTTTCTCTTTCATTTGAATTCTTTATAACAACCATGACAGAAGGATTTTTCTTTTAAAAAAGTAACTAGCTATTCCAAGGCTATCTCTAGGTACATGCCTGTAGTTCCAGGACTCTCAGAAACTGAAGCAGGAAGATCACAACTCTGACTTAGTGACTTAATGAGATTCTGTTTTAAGACACCTAATAAAAAAGGTATGGAATAAGTAAGATGGTTCTGGGTTCAATTCCCAGAACTGAAAAATATCTGATTCTAAGTAGGGGGAACATGGATAATCATTATTGTCTTCTTTGTATATTTCTGCATGGAAATAGTTGCCCGTTTTTGTCCTTTCTTGGGACAAGGTCGACCTATGCTGCACAGATTGGCCTTGAACAACTGGCCCTAACTGACCCTCCTGCCTAAGCTCTCTGGCTCCTGCCAACTCTCTGCAGTCTGTGAACTGATATCCTGTAGCACTGAACGTAAGGAAGCAGTGAAGAGAAGGTCCAGCACAGCCAGAGGAGTGGGGGTCGCACCCCCACTTCTGCAGAAAGGAGAGGGAGAGCTCCAGCTCGTAGTTATTTTCTCAGTAAAGGACCAGAGAAGGGGCTGGAGGAAGAAAATACTGGAAGCTGCAGGAGAACATAGAAAGCACCACTCAGGTAGGAGGGAAAGAGAGTCTGGGGAGGTCAAAAAGCTAATCTGTCATGTGGATTTGCACCCAAGACCCTGGGCACTGCCCCGTGTGGCGGGAGTGAGGCAGTTGGCCTGGGCAAGCTAAGTGATGGGAAGCCTCTTTCCCTCCCTTACACACTATGCATGCTCCCCGCCTAGGGCAGGCACAGCACTCACACACTTGAGCCCAGCATTGCACTACAAATCAGTCACAAAGTCTAGATTCAGCCACTTCCACAACTACATGAGGCTTCGGGGCAACATCCTTACACACACCATCACACCTAGCCTACAAATAAGCAGATGTCCCTCGTGTATATATAATCTGCATAGCTCAGAATATTCTTGTGTAAAGAACTTTTCACATTTATTTGACTCCTGGTAATTCAATTTCTTTAATTAATTAAGCTTATTGGTACATTTTAGGTAAGGTCGTTTATACCTGTACATGATCTATCTTGATGCCTACACCTCCTTCTCCTGTGGTTTCTTCAGAGCAACAGAAAGTTCACTACACAATACCTTGGAAATAGTATGAACAGCAGGCCCAAGGGTACAGTACAGGGCATGCTCACTCAAAGCACCTGCTCAGCATGCTTAATTAAGGCCTTGGTTCAAACCCTAGCATCACAACAAAAACTGGTAACCACAGGAGCACCAAAATGTACCCCAAATCCATGCCCTCTCTCTAGAGCTGCCAGCCACATCTACCCAGTCCAGGCCACCATGGTGGCTCACCTGGTATCTCTCCCTGATACAATATCTGCTGTCAACACAGCAGCCAGTGACAGAGTATGTTACACTCCGCTGGACACGCCACATAGCTCCACCTCACTGGAAGCAGGGTCCAGGGCCTAACACACTCTAGCTGGCCCTCATTCTTGGAGCCCATTTGTCCCCACCCTGCCTAAAGCCTTCCCTTTGCCATGCTGGAAATGTCCTTTCCTAGGCCTGGGCTAAAGGTCACCTCCAGACTGATAGGTTTTCAACAGTGTCACAGCAGAGAATCAGGCAGAACGACAAAGGGAAAGGGGCTTTATTATCTTGGAGAACACAAGAAAATTTGGGGAACATAAGAAATTCTCTTGATTGGAACAAAGGGAGGGTGAGGCTTTCACAGCCTTTCACCAGGGGTAGAGTTTGAAGGGGATGTTTAGATATACCAGAGGGACCTGATTGGGGTCTTCTCTGAGGTGGGAGAGGTGAAGGGAAATTGCATCTTGGGCTGAGTTGCAGAAGAATGGGGATGTTGTCTCTAAGAAGATAAGCTGTTGTTTTAAGGGCTTCCGCCATATTAGATGACCACCACAATGACTCAGCAATTCATAGCTGGGCCAGAACCTATCACAGATCACTTCTGACTGATGGTTCAATCAATCACACTACATAATGAAGCCTCCACAAAAAGACAGGTAAGGCCGGGCGTGGTGGCGCACGCCTGTAATCCCAGCACTCGGGAGGCTGAGGCAGGAGGATTGGTGCGAGTTCGAGACCAGCCTGGGCTACAAAAGTGAGCTCAGGACCAGCCTCAACTGCATAGCGAGACCCTGTCTCAAAAAGACAGGCAAGGAGGATCTCCGGAGAGCTGACCCAGGGCAGTTGGGAACTCTAACCCCTGCCCCACACCCACCTGTCTATCTCTTCATGTGCTGCATGCATCTATATCCTTTGGAGCATCCTTAACAATAAAGACAGGGCTGGGGATCTGGCTCAGCCGGAAGTCCTGGGTTCTCTCTTCGGCAACCCCCCCCCCCCAAAAAAAGAACACAATAAAGACAAAGGGTCAAAAAAAAAAAGACAAAGGGTCAGAAGGTATGGTGCCACAATGACAACCTAAGCAACCCCAGAGACTGAGACCGGAGGATCTCCAGCCTGGGCAACCTTGTAAGAGTGTCTTAAAAAACATAAAGGGCCAGGATGTAGCTCTTGTGGTAGAGCATTTACCTAGGATACACAAGGCTCTGGGTTCAATCCCCAGTACTATCAAAAGAAAAGAGAAAGTCCCCTGCTTGGTGACACTTCAGCGACCATGTTACTAAAACTACACATTTTTTTCCTTGTTCTTTTTTTTGGGGGGGGGGTATTTTTTTCCCCTCTACAACCCTGGCCACATCTGACATAATGTAAATGGCTGGATGTGGTGGCTCAGGCCAGGAAACTCCAACATTCAAGGATACTGAAGGCTCGCAAACTCAAGCCCAGCCTGGGCAACTTAAGAGGAGTCTCTCAAATTTTTAAAAATTACAAAAGTACTGGTGATGCCACTAGTATGAAAGTCCTGTGTTCAGTCCCCACTATGGCTGGGGTTTATTTATTTAGTCTACAACCCTCCCCCCACCCCCAACTCCATCTACTGGACTCAGGCTCTGTGCTGTGCACAGCTGGTTTCCTATCTGTTTTCTCAAATACAAAACAAGAGAAGGCTGAAGGTCTACATTTGTGGGTCCAATTCTCGGGGCTCTGAACTGTTGACGTTCTGGTCGTCTTGCAGCACGGTAGTTCCCAGAGCACTCACACACAGGCTTGAGTCCCCCAGCTTGTGTCTGAGGAACTTGCTGAGCAGGCCAGCAGTCCTGGGAGGCAGCGCTGTTAACTGCCCAGGGCTGGGTTTAAACCCACAGCTTTCAAGAGGGCCAGTGCACCTGCAGAATTAAACAGGATTTTCTAGTTCTTACAGTGAGGCTCAAGGAAGCAGGAGTTCACTGGTTTATTTCGCACTAATCCTAAATCGCCCTGCATCACCGAGAAAGGCGGCAGCGGACCGGGAAGGAGGGGAAAGGGACTCTAAAGGAATGAGGATATTTTGTACACGTACACTCCCCACAAGGGCTGGAATCAGTATGCGCTGCGAATGGGTACTAATAAAACTAAAAACTGAATTAAGACCCGGCACCGCACAACTTGGAATTGTTATCCCTGCACTTGCCGCTATCTGGAGGGAGTGGGCAAGCAATACAGCCGCGGGGCTCGAGGCTGATCCCACGGTAGCGCCTGGGGACCGGAATCAAGACTCGCCTGCTCCTGGATGCACCTGTGGGTGGAGCCTCCTCCAGCTCGCGGCACCCGCCGCCGCGGCCGTGGCCCGCAGCAGCCCCCGGCAGGTCCCGGCCCCGCTCCCGCATCCCGGCCAGCCCGGCCCTCACCCGTAGGCGGTCAGCAGCGCCTTGTTGAGCAGCACGAGCAGCAGGGAGCAGCCGCCGTAGAGCAGCGCGGAGAGCAACCGGGCGGCGCGGGAGGGCTCGGCGGCGGCGGCGGCGACTGCCGCCGTAGCCGTCATGGTCAGGTCCCGGCCGCGGGGAGGGCGCGGCAGGAACAGGAAGAGCCGCGCGGGAACCGGCCCGCCCGCCCTCGCCTGCACCCGGGGTCGGAGCGGGCTGGGAGGAGGCCGCTTGCCTGGACGCCGCGCAGCCGTAGGTTTCCTGGTGCTCCCTCCTCGACAATGTTTAACCTGTGATTTACATCCAATAAAATGCAATTTATGAGTACAGCTTAGGTTGTTCTGGGTTTTGTCTTTGCGACAGGGTCTCTATAAGCTCCCACTTGCTATTCTGCGTCACCCTCCCAGACTGCCGGCTGATCACAGGCAAGCTTCTGAGCTATTGTTTTGAGTTTTGATAAATGCAGGCATCGGGGCCATCTCTCAGGTAAATCACCACACGGAACACTTCCACTGCCGTCCAAAAGTTCCTGACGCCCCTTTGAATTCCGTCTTCATCGCCTTTTTCTAATTTAATGTAAATGAGACGCTTTCCTAGAATTTCCTTTTTTTTTTAATTCGGCTGATTATCCTTGCCTCTTAGGATTGTTTTTGTTTTGTGGTGATGGACATGTTGGTTGTTTCCAGTTTAGGGCTAATAGGGAAAATACGGGCCATTCTTGAACACATGCACAGACCGACCTCAACTCTCTTTGATAAACACCTAGGGCCAAGTCTCAGGCCTTTGGGCACCTCTGAGTGTTTTATGGCAGGTTCTGTCCTCACCCAACGACAGCAGTTACCACCTGCAGGCCTAATTCAAAGGAAACCGCCCAGGACTGCCTCCGCTAACAGCTCTTACATGTTCCCTATATTCATTCCAAATAGTTAACTTTAAAAATCTGATGCTTTTAGAAATGTGAACTGTTCCTAGTGGAAGTGCAAGTGTAGCTGTATAGATGCCAGAGCAACCACTGTCCTCTGGTCACTGAACAGCCAAGAGGCTGAAAACATTTTTAGTAGTGACTGAGGAACTAAAGCAAAACTTTTGAAGAGGGCCCAAATTACCCCAAATAAAAAAGAACAGATACATAAGTCCCTTTTAAAATAGAAAAAAGTCATACTCAAAATGAACCCCCCAAAAAATCTTAAAAGTCATTCTAATTTTCTCCAAAAGATGTCCTTAGTCACTGATTACAAACAGTAGTCTGGAGTCACCGTTACAATCCCATCTTGATCCTGTTCAAATCACAATAGTTGAGTTCTTTTCAAGATTCTTTTCCTGAAAAATCCAGACAGAACAACCTTTGAGGCTGCCAAGTGCTTGAAGATACTCCAAAAACTGATACAAAAATTGGCTAATCCCAGCACTCAGGAGGCTGAAGCAAGAGGATTGCTGAAAGGTGGAGGCCAGCCTGGTCTCCAAGGAGTTCAAGGCCAACCTGAACTGAAATAAAGAAACCTTATCTCAAAAAGACCCACCCGCCCCTAAAAAAATGCTCAACACATCTGGAATAGAAGTGAAAGGCAACCTGAGTCCCTGATTATCCTACTTAAGGCCCAGGACAATGCTGGGCTGGCAGTGGTTTAATACTCATCTACACCAGCGTCATTTTAACACTATAATAATGAACCACAAAAGGCATTCAGCTCAAATGTCTTCATTGTAAAGACCCATAATTTTTTTTTTTTTTTAATGGCCTGCCTTCTTGGCCTGCCCTGGGCGTGGGGCTGGCGCAGTATGTGGTGCTGGGAATCGAACCAAAGTTGTTGGCGCAGTATGTGGTGCTGGGAATCGAACCAAAGTTGTTGCGGTTGCCTAAGCTTGCCTAAACAGGGGTTTTAGACCTCTGAACCATCTTGCCAGCCCCAAAGCCCTATAATTTTAACATAAGAAAAGACATCTCACACTCAGGTTGCAACTACGCAAAAGAAGATACCTGGGATAAGACTGGAATGAACTATAAACTCCACTAAAAGAATGCTGGCCAAAGAATGGAGAGCTTGGGTGGGGAGATAGCTCGGCAGTCTAAGCGCCTGCTGGGCAACAGTAAGGATCTGGGTTTAATCCTACATACGGCATGAGCCAGCCCCTGTGCCTTGCTGGCCACTGAAACCAGGCATAGTGGTACAAACCTGTAATGCCAGCCCTGGGGAGGCCGTGACAGGAGCATCTGTAGGAGCCCAAGCTCTGCAGAGACCCTGTACCAAATACATAAACTAAAAGAAAAAAAATAGAATGGAGGGCTATCATGTCTGTCAGTTTTTATACCATGGTTATACTGATAGAAAAATAAATTATAAAGCTTCAAGAATGACTATGTATTTTAAACTTTAAATTAAAATAAAATTTTATTCAAAGCATCTTTTAAAATTACAGCATGTTTATTTTATGCTGTTAACTCGGCCAAACTGCAACTTAGCTGTATGAAGCATAAAACACTTCAAAAATTTGAATGTAAACCACATTTTTAAAACAAAAAGCAGTCTTAACACACCTCAAATCTTAGATACATGTTTTGTCCAAGTGTATAGCTTATATTGAGAACCTTTTTGAATGTTTGTAAAGAATAATAATTTCTTAAACTGTTCCAATTATACATACACAAATAAAAATATTTGTGAATATGACTTTTATGGTTTATAAAAGCTGACTGGAAAAACAATCAAAAATCCTTGCTTTCTAAAGGTCTTAGTTTTGTTTTTTTTTTTTTTTTATCTGTGAACTGACAAATAATTGCATTTTTATTGACCTTCCTTCTTTAGGTAAATTTACCAGATTTTACATTTCCTAAGACCAGCGGAGTGTTTCTTTTCAATTCATATAAGTCATAGCTGAGAGGGAACATTCTAGAGTAGACGTTGAAACCTAAGCCAGGAAAATTCAGATGCTATGGTCTGTAACCACGCTTGTAAGTGCTCCAAGTTAAAATTCCATATAACAAATTACAAACAGAATTCTTAGATCATTACAACTAAAAATTTTCTTATTACAAAAGTTCCCTAAAGATCTGTAATTTTCTGTACAGAGGAATTATATTTTTAAAGTATGTCCTCATCATACACATTATTTCTAACTGCCATGTCTTCTTTCCCCTTTCCACTTCTCTTCCTAACATTTACATGGCTCCCCCTCCCCAAGCCTGCCCACTGGAAACTGTACTGCTACACTTCAGGACTTTGGGATACAAAGCCTACATTCTAGGTAATATAAACTACATTTGGCGGGTACCACTTTACTCAAAGAAAAAAGCTGAGGAGCCCATCTTTCCCTCTATATTTTGAGGTTTACTCCAATTAAGAAGTCTATAAATTATCATGCTATGCATGTCATTTCATTGTTTACAACGAAAAGCTCATATGGTAAGAGGGTTTTGCTTATAAAAAGGAGGTGGCCTGCTCCGTTTTTTTATATTTCAGTCATGCTTCAGTACATAAAGTGATGTTTATTAACTTCATTTATTTGGGAAAAAATGGTTTTAAACCATCACACAAGTTAATACACTTGCAGTTAAAACTATCCCAGAAATCTACATATTTGAGTAGCTATTGTTTTCTGCAGTGTTTAACTGATAACTAAATTTAGTGAACACAAAATAGCTTGGCATGTTATTCTCAAGTAAAGCAGAAGGTGGCTTTATGCACTGAAAATATAAATATGGAGGCTTCCATTTGCTAATAATTCTAAATAAGCAGTACAATTAAAATTTAGTGTTTGCTAACAAAAGAGCTAAAACATTTCACTACAAAACAACCCTGTAGATGTCCCTTTTATTAATAAAAATCCAAGTGCCAAATCTCATTACAGGGCCCATCATATATATAAAAAAAACACCAATTCCCATGTTACCTAGACTTTGCAAGATTAATCACTCAACTTTCAGCGAATGAGAAACGTGAAATGTGCAAAAGTTCCCATTAACATGTGAGGGGTGAGAAGTGCTTTTCCAACTCAAACATTATAGTCGGGTAGAATAAGACTGATTTTACTCCAATTTTTAAAATTCTGAGCTATTGTGTATTTCATCAAGATCCTCAAATATCTTTTCTTCCAAGTCCTTAACTTAGAACACCTTCCCAAATAGCTTCCCACTTCTCTAGCCTTATTGCGCAATTTAAAAATATCTATCTTACAAACATATTTTTATATTTTCTTGTTTGTTTCAGTGTTTACAGTATTGTTAAAATATACTAATATACATTGTTAAAAATGATCTTATAAATAATCTATCTCAACCTTCTTTGGCTCTTTGTACCATTTTCTGCTTTTTCACACAAGTGTCTTATTCAGAAAGTGCTTCCTGTGAGAACTGCTTCCAATGAATGCATTAAACTTGCAAAATCTAGCTTCCCACAATACGTAGTTTTCTACCCTGTATGGTACAGTCCATATTTACAAAATAATTTTAAACTTTACATCCAATCCATTTCCATATAAAAAAGTGCAATTCTCTCTCACCCCAGCTTCTGGGGTAATGACATTCTTCATAAATTCTACAGAATAGCAGCCTAGGATAAGCAAGTAAGGTGCTTAGCTTCTGCCTGGCATCGGCTACTGGCGCAGTGGTGCGCCAGTCAGGTTGGCCAGCTCAATGAGCGCCAGCGCCCCATGCAGCCGTTCACGCTGCTCCTGAAGCCGCTGCTGGGCAACGCTCTTCTCATCGTCTTCGCCATCCGACTGCAGGCACTCGAGCGGGTCACGCTGCTCCTGGTCTGCCTTGGGCGCCAGCTTGCCCTTCAGGGTTGGGGTGCGCTGCTCCCGCATCTCCCAGTACCTGTCCGCAAGGCCGAGAACTGTTAAGGCACACAATGTGTCTTGACTGTACTCTTCCTTAAAAATTAACGCGTTCCAAAAGAATACTGCTTTTCCATGCTTTAGTTCATAAAGTGCTAACGTGACTCGCATCTCACATAAACTTGCCACTGATGGAGGTCAAAACTCAAGGGAAAAAAAGTAAAAATTCCTGCTCTGGCCTGGGTATTCACAAGGGCCACCCCACTTGAGTAACTCTCCCCACCAGTCTGTAGCTGGCTGCCCGCAGCCCCCACAGGGATAAGGCCCTGACTTCTATTGCCAGCACTGGGAAAAGATATACTGCTACCTTCAGGACTACACAGGAAAAGATTTAAACACAAATAGTTTTAAAAAGTCACTAGTAGCCTATTTATCCTGGTAACTTCTGACAGTTAACTATGTAAAACATTGAACAAAAGGTGACAGATTGATATTTTAAACAGCTTACTCAAAAGCCTACAATGACCACCCCTATTATATTAAACAGCCATCTAATTCACACACACAAAAAAATGCACATGCTGAACACTTTTGCTATCTCCAAATCCCAGCTGCTCAGGAAGCTGAAGTGAAAGAATCCCAAATTAGAGGCCAGCCTGGGCACCATGGCAGACTGCCTCCGTGATGGTGAACCTTTCGGAGCTTTCGGCAATGCAAGTCACATGGTTCACCACCACTAGTAATAAAAGGAATGGACTGTTGATACACTCTACATGGACAAATTTCTAAGTAATTCCTAGCATGCAGTGCTGGCCTTGCCCCTGGGGACACACTGAGATGGAAAAATGAGACTGGGCATGGTGGCATGCGCACTTGTAATCCCAGTGCTTAGAAGGCTGACAATGGAGATACCTCAAGTTTCACCTGGGTGGTGAGACCCCGTAGAGCCTGTACTAAATACATTTTTAAAAAACGTAAACTTTGAAGAAGAGGAAAGGGACAGTTTGGTTATGGTTTGAGTGTGCACATGTGTATCAGCAAGTGCTGGAAGCCACTCCTCACTGTGGTGGTGTGGGGAAGGTAAAGGAACCTTTGAGAGTTGAGGCTGTGCGCAAGGTTATCATCAGGTCACAGGTTCTCTGTCCTCAATAAGGATCATTTTAGCTCTCTAAGAACTCTGGTTGGCTCCGACCAAACAGCACCATTGTAAAAAGAGTGACACTGACCCCTGAATCATATGGTGCCCTATCTCACATGGTTTCTTGCTCAGGTGCTCCTGCCATTGTGGCTGACCCTCAGCCGTAGCAAAGTGATGGGACAAAGACTTGATCTTGGCTTTTCTACTTTCAAAACTATGCTAAGTAAATCCTTTATATATAAAATATTTTTATTTTCCAAAACATGCTGTTTAAATATTAAAGCCCATGCACTACGGGCCTTAGGGCTATCACTGCTCTCATGGTGCTGGTCAACAAGGAGGACAGTAAAGAGATAAACGTGTAATAGCCACCACTGTTAGTTCAAGGCCAGTCTGAACTGTGGAGGGTCACCTGAGCAGCTCTCCTTGAAAGAAAAGTGACAGTCTCCATTTTGACTGAGCCTGACCCTACTTCCTCCTATTGCAATGTACAGAGCTGGCTAAGACTTGTCATTGTCCTTTTAATTAGTCTTAAGCAATATATATTGGTCTAGCTGAGATGCTGGTGATAGTCTTTGAAGGTGGCATACATGTTCCCCTGGTAACCTACACTTGCTACTCCTTAATGTAAGCCAAGTTGAGACAAGACAAAGAGCTAATGCTCTGTGCTGCCAGCGGGGAATGAGCCTGGAGATGGCCTTAAAGACTACATCAAAGCTGAAACACCAGACTGCCGAAAATATTAGATACTATCTCAACAGCATCAGGCAAATTACTCTCTCTGCATATCCTCTGCAGGTGGAAGAGGTAAACGTAGGCCCCCTACCTAGCTCAGCTCACAGTATTCACCTACCTCCCACAATTCTCAGTCATTCCTCCTCAAGCCACACCTCCACTGAATAAAACTGGGTGAGGCACTGGGTCACTCTCTTTGTTCCAGAGAACCATCTTTGTGGCTTGATTTAGACCCTTTTGGCTCCCCAATAATTCTAAATATGTTTTAGTGTCTTTATTTTGGCCATGGGTTGCATGGGAAGTGGTACATTGGAATTACCTTGGTGAGATTCCAACAACATAACTTTGGGATTACAAATACTGACTTCTTGGATCAAAAAACAAGGACCTAGGAGGGACTCTGTTATGGTTTATGTCTAGTTGTCCCCCCAAAGCCTCATGAAGTCATTGGGCAGGGACTTCTATAGATTGAGACTTGATCCATGATCCCTGGGATTATGGGTTTTAATACTGATGGGATTATCAGTCTGAGTAGGGCTGGGACTATGGGTGTGGTCTAGGGCAAATAGCCTAAGGCAGAGAGCCTGAATGGAATATAAAGACAGAGAGACAAAAGAGAGTTGTTACTCTCTGCTGCCCTGTTTGGTTGGCTGCCTCTGCCACCATTTTGTTGCTGTTCCACTGCCATGAACTGGATGCTCTCTGCCCTGTTCCACTCCGCCTTGGGCCAGCCGAATATGGACTGAAACCTCCACGAACCGTGAGCTTAATAAACCTTTCCTTCCTTCATTTTGAGCATCGGGTATTTGTCTCAGCAATGAGTAAAAAGTAACTAAGACAGACTCCTACACTGAACAACGTAACAAGATCCTACCTCAACAAGTATACCCACAAAAAAGAGGAAAACATTCCTTTTTAAAATAAATTGTGGGGGGCCGGGGACATAGCTCCATGGCACAAGTGCCTGCCCAGCAAGTGCAAGGTCATGAGTTCAAACCCCGGTCCCGCAAAAAAAATAAAATAAAATAAAATAAATTGTGGGCAAGCCGGGCATGGTGGTGCACGCCTGTAATCCCAGCACTCGGGAGGCTGAGGCAGGAGGATCAGTGCAAGTTCGAGACCAGCCTGGGCTACAAAAGTGAGCTCAAGGCCAGCCTGAACTGCATAGCAAGACCCTGTCTCAAAAAGACAAAAAAAATAAAAAAAATAAATAAATAAAATAAATTGTGGGCGTCACCTCAATAGCACAATTTAAAACTGGAAGAAAAGAAATAGTACACCCTGCCTATGGACGATAAGCAAACTTTTTTTCTTTTTGAGACAGGGTCTCGCTGTACAGTTCAGGCTGGCCTTGAGCTCAGTTTTGTAGCCCAGGCTGGTCTTGAACTCTCACCGATCCTCCCAACTCAGCCTCCTAAGTGCTGGGATTACAAGTGTGCACTACCACACCCGGCTGATAAGCAAATTTTTACAGTGAAAAAAATAATAATAATAATAAATGAAACTAGCTGGGGCACGCAAGCTAATTATATTGTAAGGGGCCGAGGAGATAGCTCCATGGCACAAGTGCCTGCCTGGTAAGTGTAAGGTCGTGAGCTCAAACCCCCGTCCTGTAAAAAAAATAAAAATTATATTATAGATTTCAATTATGCATAGACCCTACTACCACTTGAAACATTCTGCAAGTAAACAACTCCTGTGAATTACTCTCCATATGTGTGTAAAAGCAGCTTAAAGTAAGAGTATCTAACCCAAACCCCAGCCTGGCAGGGACCACTGCAGCTGCCCACACCATGCCTTACTTTGCCAGCCACTCCGCGGCAGCCTTATTGTCTGCGGCCTGGTGCTTGCTGAGCGCGTCTGTCAGCTCCTCTCTCCTCAGCCTGGCATACGGGTGCTTGGGACAGTGGCGGTTTGCATGAGTGAATCTGCTCAGGCAGCCTTTAAACAGAGGGAGACACTTGCTAGAAAGAGATACCCAGCAGACATTAAAGTATCCAGTCTCATTATCACAAACAGAAAAAGTAAAGTGGGAACGGGAAATCTGGCATTCTAGAACACACACACCACTGTGCAGCCACATTACCAGTGAAGGAGCAGAGGACACAGCATGGTCACCATGTACATCTGTCCAACCCCTGAGAAACACAAGTCATATACACGCTGAGATTTTCTGAGCCTGGGACTCTACTTCCTGAAAGTATCCCCCCAAACAAAGTTGTAAATGTGAAAATATCCCTTTGTCTTTGCTAGTAATAAGCTGATTTTTATAACATTAATCTCTAAGTATTTAATATTGAAATAATGACTATACATTTGCTTAAGCAAATTCACTAGAGGAAACACTTCTGTAACATTTACAACAATAATCAAGAATCTAGAGAAATAGGACAGAATCATATTGAATTTCAAATGTAACTGCTTAAAACGTCTTTAGAAATTGTGATAAAAGGTCACGTAAGGAAAGATCACCTTGACATCATAATGTCAAGTGCAATAAAACAAACCTAGAAATTTAAATTGCCACATGGTTTTTCTTATATGAGGAACACAAAGTATAAATAAGGACTAAAGTAAAATATAAATAAGAGGAAATGAAATACATCTGCAAAATGGAAAGGAACTAAGATGTAGAAAGGGAGAGGAGAAAGGAAGGGAATGTACAAAGAATTAAGATATGCAATGGAACTATGATGTACTGCAAACAGAAATTAATAAAAACAAAAATGAAAAAGAATCAAAGAATTTAAAACAAAAAGATCATATGCTTCAGTTTAATAGTTAAAGAAATTTAAAACCAACATCAAGGCTTACTGTAAAGGCTATGTTTACTTTTACATATTTTTTTCTACTCCCTACAATTCACTATAGTATTTTTAATTGTCTCTTATGGTTTCCATCTGAAAAGAACACTGTATTTAAAAATCATGTCCATAAAATTCAGCATCAATCACAATTAGCAAGCAAGAAAGCTTATGAGGGCAACCAACTAGGGCCCCCCTTATGTTCCTTTCTCAGACAGAAGCTTTCTTTACCCCAATACATATATTCTGCTCCTTAAAAAACAAAGTTTATTTAACCTCAAAAATTAAAAGTAAAATATATTTTAACTATTAACTCATTACCAGTTATTCCCCAACTTAACTTTGACAACCGTACCATTTTCTGAGCAAACAAAAGGCTTCTCTCCTGTATGGAGACGCTGATGTGTTTTGAGCTGTCCACTCTGAACAAAGGCTTTCCCACAGTCCGGGTAGTCACACAGATAGGGTCTCTCACCTGCAGAGACAGAGAAGTTATAGTAGGGAAAGGATAGAAGGGAGTGAGACCACCCTTCTACTCCACCCTTATACCCCTGGAGTAGTGAAAGAGCCAATGAGTGGGCTACTGACAGCAAGGATGGTAGCAGTCCCTCTGCAGAGCACAGGGTTTCATTCAGGCCTTGGGATTTTAAGATGCAAGTGCTTGACGTGATCCTCTTTAGTTTATCCCAGACTATTCACTCCCCCAAATCTAAACCACTACCTCTTGCTGACTCCTTGTGTCTCTCCTGCCTTCTCACCCATGGAGAATGGACTGTCCTGGTTGCCCCTAAACCATCCTGAGGGCAACAGTGCTCTCTAGATGATGAGAACTGGCATTCTAAGTTTTAAGTGGTCCCCTAATAAGAAGCAGCTACTATGCGACATCAGCAACCTCATCAGCTACCAGGTGGGGCAAGCATTATCTTTATCTGCTCTCTGCAATCATCTCTGCTAGCAGGCAGTTCCTCCTTATCTTGGCTCTAACCCTTGAGAAATCCCATATTCCCTGTCCAATCCAACTTTCCCAGTCCTGCAGGCTCTCCAGCACTCTATATACCTCTACCTCTAAAAAACATCAACACATCATAGATGTTCTTGCTAAGATTCCTACTACCCTATACGTCACTTAAATTTCCATAGATAGATAACATGGTGTTATTTAGGCTCCTAAATGTGCTCCATAATGTTGTTCAACACTTCTATTCTATTCTAATTCTATTCTAATTCTATTCTTATTCTATTCTATTCTATTCTATTTTATGCAGGGTCTCACTATGCAGTTCCAACTCATAGAGATCCTCTTTGTTTTCTGCCTTCCAAGTGCATGTGACACCACGCCCAGACTCCATTGCTGGCCCAGCACAACGGAGAGCGGGCCGGTGCGGCACATGGAGCCAGGGATTGAACCCTGGCACCTGAGTTTCTCTAAGCAAGCGCTGAACAACTAAATTTATTTCTTGAACAAACTTTTTTGGTGGGCATGGTACTAGTGGTTATATGCATATGACTGAGCCTTCACACTGAACCACATCCCTGCCCTTTTTGTTAGTGTTTTGTTTTGTTTTCCTTCTTTTGGTGTTAGGAATCAAACTGAAGACAATATGCTTGCCAGACAAGTGCTATGCCACTGAATTGTATCCTCAGCCCTTTATTTTGTTTTTAAGACAGGGTCTCACGAAGTTACTTAGATTAGGCTTAAATCTGTGATCCTGTCTCAGTTATGCAGAGTTCTATGATTCCAGACGTGTGTCACCACACCCAGCAATGTAAAACCTATTCTTGATCAACAATTATACAATGCTTCTTCTGCTATAACCTAAACTTTTCACCATTTAGTGACAAAGTGGTCACACTAGGTGAATATAACATAATAAACACAAGATACTAGGGCCTTATTTAAAACAGTAAAAATTTTTACAAAGCACATGTGATAGATCTTCACTATGTGTAGGAATCCTGAGCTCAGTTCCTCGGTGTTCAGCACAGCAGGCCACAGTCTAGAAAGGTTAGTGACACACACTGCAGGTATGGCAGAGTAGGACTTAGACTGGGTGATCTCATCAAGACCATGATTTTGAATCGCCCCACAGGCCAACAAGGGTTCTGTGACCCACATACCAGTTATCTGAAGGGAATTTTATATAAAGAAACTATTATCATATTAAAATGTACCTGTTCAATACTGAAAGAAGGGGCTGGGAAGATAGCTCCATGGCACAAGTGCCTGCCTGGCAAGTGCAAGGTTGTGAATTTGAACCCCAGTCCCCAGAAAAAAAAAAAAAAAAAAAAAAAAAAAAAAAAAAAAAAAAAAAAAAAAAAAAA
>PVJA010038824.1:0-19527 GCA_004027025.1 Myocastor coypus
GCGTTTGGTCTGGAGACTCCAAGGTGGTTCTTCTACAGAGGTTCCTGACTCTTGTGTTGGGGCTCTGGCTGCTAGCTTTTGTGAATCCTGGGGGATGTGGTCTGTAGGTGGAGGTGGAGCTTTGGGATTGAGTAGTCCTGGTAGGCTCGTGTACCGGAACGGTTGCCAAACGGGCTATTTGATGGGTTCAGTGCTGGAGAATGGGCTGGAGGGGTTAAAAAAAAAAGGTGCGGGGGGAAGCGGGGAAGGGGAAGCCACGGTTCGGGGGCAGAGGCGTGGAGGCAGCTTACCCGCGGCTGGCGCGTGGTCTTCGCAAGCCGCGGTTCGGGTTGGGGCTTGGGAATGCAGATTGGTGCAACCATTATGGAAAGCAGTGTAGAGGCTCCTTAAAAAACTAGAACCGGAAATCCCATTTAATCCAGCCCCCTACTGGGAATTTTCCCAGAAGAACTGAAAACATCATACCACAGCGATATCTGTGCATCTACGTTTATAGCAGCCCAATTTGTCATAGCCAAATCTTGGAAACAACCAAAATTCCCATCATTTGAAGAATGGTTAAAAAAGATGTGGTATTTCTGTACAATGGAATATTACAGAGGTATAAAGAATGATAAGCTGGAAGACTTCATATATAAATGGATGTATATTTAACATATACTCATAAGTGAAATAAACCAGACCTACATTTGTAAATATCGTATGGTCTCCCTAGTATAAGAAATCTAAAGAAGAAATAAAAATGAAAAGGCATAACACAGCTGAATGGAAATCAAAGATTTTTGAAGCAACACTAAAACTACGCTTGGAATGTGTGTCATTTGGGACTTTTAGATGTGTGCTGCTTCTAATGTAAACTCAGTTACTGCTATACTCTCTCTCAAGTAAATGATTGGTTAGCAAAAAAGATAAGAAACGGTATTAATTGAGAATAAGATTTGGCAAAATACCACAGGCTTTACAAGCTACAATTTTGTACATCCTTAGATTTCTAAATGTTTGTGTAAAAATGTGTAACAGCTTTTATCACATTTTGTAACAATTTATTAGAATATCAATGATTGAAGGAAAATACCAATGTCAAGCTAAGTCTAAGATGTCCGATATTTAGAAAGGCAGTGATATTGAGCTCAATTACCTATGTTATAGAGTAATTGTATCATGAAGCTTGTCTGCTGGAGGTTTGAAAGTGTAGGTTAACAGACCAAGAATTGGAGAAAAGGAAGGGCTATGAGGATAGCCATCATTTTGGCTCTGGCCCTTCAAGGTCAGTGAGGATTCAGGACACAAGAGAACCTGTGCTGTAACACCCTACAACTCAGTGGTTTCCCAAATTTTCTGGTCAAGGAGATTGTGGGACCTAAGAGGAAAGGGATAAGTGAAGTATAGTGTTCATAGGAAGAGTCACCTGGGGAGAAAACTTTCTCTCAGGCTTTCACAGAGAGTAAACTGGTCAAGTAATGGCTGTGACTCGTCCCGATGGCTGACACTGACAACAATTCTACAAAGCACTGTATATGGTTCCAAAGTTAATCCTGAGGAGATTCGACCTTGGAAAATACAAATGATGAAAGTGTTGTTAGACAGGTCTTGCTTTATCGTGCCCTTGATCACCCAGCAGAAAAACTTAATTACAAGGCAAAAAACGCAGAGCTAGATTAGTATGGTGAGCTGTAGAGGCTTAAATCAACAGCTCTCGTCATTGCCAGTTTCACCGGAATTATGAAACATTGGACTATGTATACAACTACTTCCTCCTAGTTCAAAGAAAAGAAAACATTTTCTTCCTTTCTTCTTCTTTTTTTTCTTTTTTTCTGAGCCAATATTGATTAGAAAATTTGTCACATCTGCACCCTGTGCTCTGTGTAACTTTTGTGAGGACAACAATATTCAGTGTGTCAATTATTGTGAGTATGCTACTAACATGTTTTGAAACTTTCATGTTGTTGTCTCTTATTAAAAAGTAATAAAAATAAATAAAATAATAAATAAAATTTTAAAAAAGAAAAATTTATGACAAAAAAGAAATTACCAACAGAGTGAAAAGAAAACCCACAAATTTGGAAAAAAACTTAACTAATAAGTACTTAGACAAAGTTCTTCTATCTTTAATTTACAACGAATTAAAAAACATGAGGACCCCAAAATTTAAAGACCTTATCCAGAAATGGGTATCCCAGATGAACCCATAATTCTCAGAGGAAGAAATACTAAGAGCTAATAAATACATTAAAAAATACTCCGCATCCCTAGCCATCCATGAAATGCAAATTTAAACAACGCTGAGATACCATTTCAGCCCAGAAATTTCTATCATAAAAAAATGAGCCAATAACAAATTTTGGAAAGTCTTTGTGGGGAGAGGAACACTTCAACACTGCTGGTGGGAATGTAAACTGGTGCAACCATTATGGAAATCAATCTGGAGACTCCTTAAAAATCTAGGACTGGAAATCCCATTCAATCTAGCTATTCCCCTACTGGGAATTTTTTCCCAAAGAACTGAAAAGATCACATCATAGTAATATTTGTGCACCTATGTTTATAGCAGCACAGTTTGTGATAGCCAAATCTTGGAAATAACCAAAATGCCTGTCACCTGAGGAATGGATGAAAAAGATACAGTGTTTTTATACAATGGAGTATTACTCAGCTATAAAGAATAATAAACTCAAAGCCTTCAATATATAAGTGGATGCAACTTGAAGATATACTCTTAAGTGAAATAAACCAGACTCACATACATAAATCTTGTGTAGTCTCCCTAGTGTAAAACATCTTGTGTCATATCATCTATTACAAGCAATTTCCAATGTTGAACTGTGTATTGTCATTCTGTTCATTCTGTTTCATCCCTGGAAAGTATCTAATAAAATTTTCTGACATCGTTCTAGCATTGGATTGTTCAAGTATACATAATCATTTTGTATCCTTTTGACTAATCAAATAATTATTTAAATTATTGTTGTCTTCCTCACCTGAATCAAAGTCTTCATTCCATACTTTTCTATCTGTCATATCTTTTTAACTTCTTTGGCTTACATCATCCAAGTCATCATTTGTAAGCTGAACCCCCTGATGACTCACTTGGAATCTCCTCCCAAAGCTATAAAAGTGGATTTTCATGCAACATGGTACTGGATTGGGCTAATTCTACAACAAAAATCAAAAGGAAATATTTAATGAAAAAGATATACAAAAATGTAATGTGGCACATGACACTGGCGAAACTCACCTGTTTACATTTTGACATATACGTTGATGTTTGGTGTATCAAGCTGGTGAACACATAGCATTGTTTCCTCTATTCCCCAGTGAAGCTACTGCGATATACAGCTAGCTGCAATTATGCTAAAACACATTTTTTCATTGGAAAATAGGGCATGGGCATCTGTGATCCTGAGTGAGAAACTGAGGGTCTATGATGGCAGAGTGTAGGAGAGGAGAAGCATTCCCTATCTCTGTGATTCAGTCTCAGCTTCTCAGCCTGTGCATCTGGACTGTGAAATTCACATTTCCTCCCTTTGTTTAGGTGGAATAGGGTAAAAGGGTACTAGAATTGGATATTTCCCACCCCCTCCTCCAAATCAATTAAGCCCTGCTAAAACCCAACCTGGCTAGAGTTCTTTTTCATATGTATGTATGTATGTATGTATGTATGTATGTATGTATGTATTTTGAAAGAGTAATGTAAGAAGGTAAATTTTTTCAAGCATCCCAAAGTGATTACATTTCATTTTTCTGTGCTACAAATATGAGAGGATTTTTCTCCAATACTTACTTTGTGAAACTGCTTAAACTTCTAGAAGTAAAAAGCTCTCCAAACCATGTCCCCTTCTTATGCCTGGGTGCCTTTCAAGACTCTAGGTTTCAGGCCTGGTCTTTCAGAGTCTCTAGAAGTAGTCAATTGCCATGTAAGTAGGGATTCTCTTCACTCAGGCTGCTGTAGGGTGGTCAGAATGACTGTTTGTGGTCCCCTACACGTTGGCTTGAGGATCTCCTGACACCAATCTTTTACTCAGATTGAGTCTCCTGGAGATAAGCCGCATGAAAGGATAAATATGCTAACGGGAACTCAGTTAGTTATTTTTATAGGGAAGATTCCCCTGCTACTCCTACTGGGTGATCCAGTCCTCTTAGGATGGGAGGAAATGTAGCATACAAAATCTCATGAGGGGAACAGGCTCTGTGCTTATAAGGAGTGAATTGTGTCTGGAAGAGCAGGATGAGCAAAGCTTAGGAACAGTTGAGTCCTGTCTCTTGGCAATGTTTCTCTAGTCCTGTGTTTGGGGTCCTATTCATTCTCTTTACTTTTCCAAAGCTCTGGAGCTGATAGGTTGCATGCACATTCCTGTTAATTCCCAATGACTGCACCACACTTAAACCTCTGAGCTAGGAAGATATGTCCATTGTCAGGCCCGATGCTCAAAGTGTGTATATTGATGGGCTGTCATGTGAGCTTTCTTTTTCTGGGACTGGGATTTGAACTCACAACCTTGCACTTACCCGTCAGGCACTTGTGCCTTGGAGCTATCTCCCAGCCCCTTATCATGTGAGCTTGATACATGTATACACTGTATAGTATTCAAATCTAGGTGAGCATATCTGTCCCCTCAAACATCATTGTTTTGGTAAAGCATTAAAAATTCTCCTTTCTTGACTTTTAAAACATAAAGTACATTATTTTTAGCTATAATCACCTACAGTACAATGACATACCAAAAAATTTCACTCATATCTGTCACTTCAAAAGCATTGGGACAACGTCCCCCAAATCTTCCCTTCCCTGTTCTCCCCAGATTTGGAAACCAGCGTTCTCCTTGAAACTTTTGTGAGACCAACTTTTACATTTCTACATGTGAGAGAGATCATGATTTTGTATTTGTCTTTCTGTGCCAAGCAGCTTTTATTAACATATCTGTAATGATAACATTTCATGCCATCACCAAAAGTTAGGAACTACCAATGACAGCAAGTAGGGTTCTGGGAGGACCCATTCCTAAGTCAAATGAGGATGAGTTGAAACCACCCATAAAATTCCATCCCATGGCTGTGATGCAATTATGAACTAGTTGGAAAATTGAGACTAGTTTTTTTCACTATTTATGTTAAATAATAGAGAAAAGTTAACACCACTACTCTCCCCAACCTGTCTTTATGCCATTTTCATCTGACTGCATAAAGAAGCATAAAGAGGTGAGGCTAAACATTTCACAGAAATATAGAACTGTTGGCCTGGGCAGAGAGGAAAGATCTATAGTTGTGTCTGCCCACAAAGTATTTTCTTTGTTTTTGTTACTGACTAAGGCAGAGGGAACAGGAGATTGTGCTGCCTCAGAAAAGCAGAAATGCATGCTGAGTATTCACTAGAAACTTAGACTGGGATCAAATTATATTTAGTTTAAGCTGTACCCCCAAAGACTCTGTGTTCAGGGCTGGGCTTTAGGCATGTGTGTGACTGAACCATGGGGGATTGTACTCATCAATGGGCGAGCCCACTCCTGAGATCATAGCTGAATGTGCCATGAGGATGCAGGTCCTGGTTGGAAGAGGGGCAGAACAGGAGCTGGAAAGGTGTGTCTCCCTCCTGGCTCCTCCTCTTCTCTCTCTGCTTTTGGGCTACAATGGCTGGAGCACATTTTCTTTGGCCACACACCTCCACCATCCTGATTCTGCCTTGGAACAGTAAGTCATGAACTGAAACTTAGCCAAGATCAATCTCTTCTCTTTTAAACCATAAGCTTTGGGTATTTTGTCCCGGCAAAGGCAAAATGACTAAGGCGACCCAGGAGCTAGACTCTTCCACCTTCTCTTCACTTGTGATATGTCTGGGATGCAAACTTATGCATCATTCAAGCTTTGACAGTGAGGCCAAGGAAGCCCGTATAACTCATATGCTGGAAAATTTTGTCAAATTACTCGGAAACAGCTGCCCTTAATAGAATGCAAGAAGATATGATCAGTGGAAAACATAACGGAAAAGTCACAGAGTCATGTCCGCACCACTCTGCCTGTGTCCGCCCTTGCCTGACATCAAAGGTCAACTAGTACTTTAATTGCGGGGGGGGGGGGGGGGGGCGTGGTGAACCAAAAAGGCAACATGGAAATACATCAGAGTGAAATTAGGAGGGTCATAGCTAAGATAGACAAGGATAATGTGCAAAATAAAAACAATAATATAATATTTCTCACAGATTTGAACTGTTTTTTTTTTTTTTCTCCAGAAAGTAAAGTAGTAAGAAAGAAAAAAGTGGTAGAGTGATAACATGAATGACCCTAATGAGAAGTCTTTCTCTGCCCTTGCTGTTTCCACTTTCATTTTAGGTTCAGCCATGTGACTTGCCAAAAAGACATTTGGAAATATGACCAGTACATGGGCTTGAGAATTCCACCTGTCTTCCAACTTTGCCATGAGCTCATGCCCAGGCTACCCTCAGGATAGTGGGTGACCACCTGAGGCAGAGACATATTATTACAGAAATAGACTCTATAGGATTATTTTAGTTATCTTTTTTCTTTTCTTTTTTTTCTGTATTTAGGACAGAGTGTATAGGGTCTCACTATGTAGACCAGACCTGTAGTGATCCTCCTATCTTCAGCCTCCCAAGCGCTAGGATTACAGGTGTGCACCACCATGCTCAGTCTCAGCATGCCTGGGGGTGGATGGAACCCAGCCTTTTGCACTCTGCCTAAGCAGGCACAGCAGTCCACTGAGTATCAGGCTGGCCCTTATCTTTTTTTCTTGTGTCAATTTTTATTTTTATGTTTCACGAAATTTGTTGTGTTATCTAAGTTGTCATATGTATATGAGAATAAAATTTGTCATAGTATTCCCACATTACCAGTTTTTAAATCAAGGATAATTTTAAATTATAATAATCTAATCATATTAATTATACACAAGAGGACTGGGCTTGGTGGTGCATGCCTATAATCCCTGCTTTTGGGAGGCTGTAAACAGGTGGATCACTATGAGCCCAAGGTAGTAGTGAGACCCTGAACACTGTAGATCCTTCCCTAAATAAAAAAAAATACACATGAGCAGATCTCCCTGTGACATTTTCATACACACTTATGTTTAATTGGATCTCCTGCTGTCACTGCCACCACCATCTCAACTTTGTGTCACCTCTCCACTCTGTCTTGAGTCTTGCCATCCTTTCTTCATTCCTGTAGGTTCCACAGTGAGACTGGTCATTTGTGACTTGTCTCTTTTTTTCTTGATCAGTGTGGATTGGGATTTAAAATTTAAATGTTTTTAAACAAAATATACATTTTGTTTTCAACCCCTTTCCCATGCTATTGATCTTGACTCTGATCTAATATTTCCTTCCTCTGGCTCCCTCCATCCCTCCTTCCTATCCTTCTTTTATTCCTTCTTATTTCTCTTTCATTTTTATTCCTTTCTGCTGTAGTTTTATTTTTTGTTTTTGTTGTGCTGGGAATCAAACCCAAGAATTGGTACATGCCAAATATGTTTTACCACTGAGGTAAAGCCTCATTTTTGTACTTAATTGGCTTTTCTTTCACTAGTTTCATAAGGTAGAAGCTTAGATTACTAATATGAGATCATTCACCTTTTGTAATAAAAACATTTGGCTTTTAACTATAACATTTTTAGCTATAAAATTCTTCTAAGCATTACCTTGCTGCATTCTAAAAAATTTGGTATATTACACCATTCCATTCATTAAAAATATTTTCTAATTACTTTTTGTACTTTTTCTTTGATACACAAATTCTATATATCTATTTATATCATACTACCATCTGCCTATCTAGAGAAAGAGAGATAGGGAGAGTTCAGATATTTCTGTTATTGATTTTGTTTTATTTTATTATGGGTAAGAAGTATATTTTATATATTTAAATTATTAAAATTTCTTTGATAGCCATGAATTTAGCCTATGTTGGTGAAATAACTTTCCAAATGGTTTAAGAAAAGTTATGGTATTAATTACAAGTAAAAGCCTCTTACCTGATGCACCATATAACACTTAAGTTTGAATGTGAGGAAGAAGATAATGAAATAATCTCAAGTAAACCAACTAAATAGCAAGTATATCTACTTTATTCTCTCAATTTTATTTCTTTCATGTAATTGGAAGTTTTTCAAATTGAGGGGGAAAAAAGCACGCTCAATCCTATTTTCTTTTTTTAAAAAATCAGGAACTATATTTTATTTTTTATTACTTTTAATAGGAAATAACAATGTATAACAATGTGACAATTTCAAAATGTTAGTAGTACATTTCAATATTTGATATAATGCATATTGTTGTCTTCCTTTTAGTTATACAGAGCACAGGGTGTAGATGTTATAATTTTTCAAATCAGTATTGGTACAACAAAATTTTTCTCATTGAACGAAAAGAAAGTAGCTGCATACATAATCCAATGTTCGATAATCACAGTGGGTTATTGCTAAAACTGGCAATGATGGAAGCTGTTGATTTAAGCCTTTTACAGCTCAGCATTCAAATCTAGCTTTATGTTTTATGCCTTGTGGTAAACTTTTCTGCTGGGTGGTTAAGGGCAAGTTTAAGCAAGACATGTATAGCAAAACATGTAACTTTTGTATCTCTCAAAGTCAGTCAAACTCCCTCAGGATTTACTTTGGAACCACATACAGTGCTTTGTAGAACTGTTGTCAGTGTTAGCCATTTGGACGAGTCTTGGCCATTGCTTGACCAGTTTTCTCTCTGTGAAAGCCTGAGAGAATGTTTTCTCTCTAGGCGACTCTCCTTTGGCATACTATATATCTTCAATCCCTTTCCTCTGTAGCCCCATAATCTCCTTGAACAGCAAATTTGGGAAACCACTGAGTTACAAAATGTTACAGCACAGTTTCTCTTATCTTCTGAGTTCTCACTGACCTTGAAGGGCTAGAGCCAAAATATTGGCTATCCTTGTATCCTTCTTTTTCTTTAATTTTTGATCTGTAGACTCATATTCTTAGCCCTCCAGAAGAAAAACTTAGTGATACTATTACTCTACATCATAGGTTCTTGAGCATGACATCATTGTCTTTCCAAGTATCAAATATCTTAGACTTGGAACTGGTATTTTCTATCAGTCATTGATGTTCTAATAAATCTCTATACAATGTGATAAAAGCAGCTACACATTTTTGCACATTTAGAAACCTAAGTATATACAAAATTGTAGCCAGCCAATCCTATGGCTTTTTTTCTAGTCTTTTACTCTCATTTAATACCCTTTTTTGTTTTCTTGTAAACCAACCATCTACTTGAGAGAGAGTACAGCAGTAACTGAAATTACATTAGAAGCAGCACACATCCATCATCTGAAGAATGGTTGAAAAAGATGTGATATTTTTATACAATGGAATATTACACAGCTATAAAGGATGATGAAGTAGAAGACCTTATATATAAATGGATGTATCTTGAACATATACTCATAAGTGAAATAAACTAGACCCAATGGTTTATTTATATTTAGTAAGTATAGTGTAAATGTTGTATAGTCTCCCTAGTGTAAAACTCAAAAGAAGAAGATAAAATGGAGAGGCATAACACAGCTGAGAGGAAATCAAGGACTTAAGGGTTAAACAATGAAGTGACCGCAAGCAGAAAAGATAGGAAGCATGACCAGGACAAAGCCATGCACTTACATACACAGGATGAATTAGATAATGATCCCAGGAATCTCCAAAATGCTTTTGACACTGAGGATAGCAATGTGTAACAGTAAAAATATGCTTGGAATGCCTGTCAATCCTATTTTCTAAATGATGAATAAACACAGGCTAAAAGAAATAAAAATGCAGTGAGAATTGCAAAGCATTATTAGATAAAACTTGGTGCAATACAAAACATTTAATGGGACCCAGAAGATGTGTGTTATGGATTTCATGTGTCACACTGTATAGCATTAAGTGCATAAAGAAAATGTTGACAAAAACTTGATATGTATTGTTTTTAACTGTACTCAGGAGGCTGCTACAGGAGGATGGAAAGTTCAAGGCTGGCTTGTGGAACTTAGCAAGACCTAGTCTCAAAAATAAAAATAAAAGTGTCTGGTGTATGCTCAGGATTCACTGACTTCAATCCCAGCACTGCAAAAGAGAACAAAGAGATAAACAATCAACAAAAACCAAAGGAGTCATTGTCGCGAGTAGTGTCTGAGGCCTGGGAGTGTGCCTGTGTCTCTGGGTGCACATGACCACCCCTGTCCCCAAAGGTGGCACCTCCTGATGTGATCTCATTTCTTCTCTGTTACAGATGGGGAGTTCTTAATTAGGAATGGGTAAATAAAATTAATTTAGTGTGTTGTGTTCAGTACTTTGCAAAATGAAGTAGAATATCACCAAAATACTAAAAATATACTACCTGTAAAGTTAAATATTGTTTTGAAATTATAAAGTTGCTTGTATAGAAATATAATTAGCTTTAAAAATTTACAAAACACTGAATTCTTATGTATAACCACAAGTACATTCATTCTTTAATCCAAAGGCAGGAACTCCAGGTCCTTGTGGCCATGGTTACGGAGCTTGTGCTGTCCTTCAGTGACCCTCTGCTCCTTGACATGGCCAGACTTGCTCTGTTCCAGGCCCGCTTCCCTCTGCCTGGGATCTGTAGGCGACAAGCAGTTAGGTTATCCTTCACAACGAGACAGGATAGAGGAAATAAGGAGGTAGAACGGAGGCAAGGAAATTGAAATGTTTAAAATTGTACTTTTAAGAAAAACTGCAGCTTGGAGGCAAGGCTTTTCCTTTCCAGGAACCCTACTTAAATAAGAAAATTCCTAAAGGTCTTTTTACAATAGCTTATAAATTCCAGGCACCAGGCTTTCTTTTTTTACCTGTGAATGAGACTCTGGCAAGGCTCTTATTTCTCCACACACAGGCACTCTGTTCTTTGAGTGGCTAGTAATGAACCCTTCTCATGTTTCTTTTACTGGGACATATTGAAAATTATTTTTCCTCAGAGAGGGTTAGTGAACTGGCACACTTTAAAAGGGTGGGACAGGTCCCTTATTACAGTCTTGGGTACCTCACAGACCTAACCCCATGACAACTAAAGACAACCCGAGATATCTTGAGGTCTGAAAAAATGATCCTGGCTTTGACTGTCTAACTTTGTGAGGTTTTAATATTGAAACTATGCTTGTTTTGTAAAATGACTGGAAGATTATTAATCTTTTTCTATGTTCTCTACGATTTTCAATAACACTAGCACTTCCTGAAAGTTTGAGAAGAGTCATGTACATGCTAGACTCACCTAGTATATGCCTGTCTCACTGAGAATTTCTTTTTTCCAGTGATAATTTCAATTCTAAGCTCAACTTAGTTTGGCTACTTCTTTTTACATTAGTTTTAGTTACTGATTATTTCTTGTTAAGTCTTTTATATATTTATTGGGTATAGGGTCTTACTGCACAGGCTCTGATTCAGAGTGATCCTTCTGTCTCAGCCTCTCCAATGCTGGGATTACAGGTGTGTGCTACCATGCCCAGTTTTGGTGTCTGACATCAATATGTCCAGGGTTTCCTGGTTGGTGTGGCATGCAGTGCTGGGATTCGAACCCAGGAAATTATGCTAGCCAGGCTTTAGACTACTGAGTTATTTCTCCAGCCCCTGGTTATTGATTATTTCTATAAAATTATTAATTTTATGCAGCTTCTCAAATACATTAGCAGGAATGTATTTAGCAGTACATATTCTTATGTGCTTAATAACTATTCTGTATATAAATTTACTTCCTAATATTTAATGTTTATATTTTTCTTAGTCATATTTACCAAAAGTGTGTCTATTTTACCATTGTTTGATGTTTTTAGAAAAACACTCTTGACCTTATTTAATTCTATCACTTTTGTGTGTTTTTTAAAATGCGTATATTTTAGCTCTTTGAAATTCCTTCCACTTTCCTTAGAATAAAATATTTGCTATTTTTTTTTCTAATTTCTTGAGAGTTCTTGATTTACATATTTTATATTTTTCCTAATTAACAGTGAAATCATTTTAGGTTGTAAACTTTCTTGAATATGATTCTGGCATTAATTCATAATTGTAGTGTTTTAAATGCTTGACTATCTTACATTTTAATTTCTAACATTATTATATTATGCTAACAATGTGATCTGTATAATTTGGACGCTTAAAATTAAGTTAAGTATTATTACCAATAAATATGTGGGAGAATTTAAAAAATAGTAAGGTAGAATCTTTCTCATTCTGTTGGATCGGCTTAGAACTGTTATGGATTCTCAACATAGAAACCAGACCAGAGTCCAAATTTAAAATTTATGCATGAGCCTTTATTACCGGGCCCTGGGACCACTTGACCGTGCTCATGCAGGAGACAACAAAAGGGCAGTGGACTTTAGAAGTATAGAGGTTTTAAAGCTAAAAACTGCACCCTGTTTGGCATAAGACCTTGTCATCTAACAGAACAGCACCTTCAGGGACAACGTGATCATTACTCAACATACATTCTTTCTGGGAGCCTTTGTTCAGTTTCCGTTTAATTGTACATCTGTGTTGCTGTGGTCTTCACCACCACAGTGACACTTTCCAGTTGTACAATTAGAAACATTTCAACCTTTACTTTGATTTATTTTGTAGGTCTATTCCAGGTACTCTCAGTCTCTTGATGATTTATCAATAGTACACCAAGCCTCCTTGTGGTCTTACAAGGAAGCAGGGTCATAGAAATTTTTACATTTGTTTAACATTAACTCATCACAAGAACTTCTTTAGTTGAGACTTATTCCTTTTGCCCATAGAGTGGGCTTTTGTAGAACCTGACTTTGTGTCTATTCCTACAAAGCACTCATCTGATTTTCCCTTTAATCAGTTAGACTGGGCGGTAACTGACTCCCAAGGTAAGCCAACAGGGAGGTGCGGCAATGATCTGTATTATTATAAGGTTCTTGGTACCTTTCCTATTTTCTATTTTATTCTTTTTTATATAGGAGAGATATAACTCCAAACCTGCTGGACATCAGATGTGCCAAATTTGTTTTCCCCAAGTACTTTAACTGAACTTTGAATGAATTTCAAGAGACAACAGAAAGCTAAGAGCAGGAAAGCTTTATTGAGAGATAGCTCCTGAGGACAGAAGGGTAAGTAGGTGGCACACCATCCCTCATTAGGAGCTAGTTTATACAACAAAGTCCCCCTGAGGATCAGTGCTTCATTTTCTTCTGATGTTAGGGTACATGTCTGCCAGTGTCAGGATCTTACTCCAAATCATGGCGTCCTATGATTTTTATTTAATTGGTCAAAAATGTCACTGACCAACAAATCATATATTTAGTTATTGCCCTGTATAATAAAAATTATTTATTATTTTTTTTTGTTATTTTTATTCTTATTTTTCCTCTTTTCTAAACTTCCATAGGCAACAGTTCTTATGTGATTAATATACTAGGAATATTTTTACTTGTTCCTATAAAAATACTATTGCATTGATAATAATAATAATAATAATAATAATAATTATTATTATTATTATTTTGTACCAGGAATCAAACTCAGGACCTCATACTGGCTAGGCAATCATTGTGCTGCTGGCTAAATTCCTGGCCCAATTTTTATTATTGACTACCACTCCAGTAATCCAAAATTCACCATTTTAACATATACAATTCCAAGGATTTTTAGTATGCTTATCATGTTGTTTATTCATACTTTGGATATAGCATCAATTTACATAAAGGCATTGCTCTGTCTTTTATCCTGCTTCTTGCCATTTTCACAAATAGCTATATTTTAAAAAGTCATTCATTATATACTCCTGCGTCTAATTGATTGCTTCCGATTTTTGTTAAGTATTCCAGAATATCTACATATATTCACCATATTTTTCTCCTGCGTTCCTCTGTGATGGGCACCCAGGTTATCTCCAAATGCCCACAGTAATCATTGCTGCTGTGGTGAACACACACGTGCATGTGCCCACAGGCCAGCACAGTCATGGCTCCCCTGGAAGAATGCTGGGCACAGGCTGCTACTTGTCTCAGCTAAGCTCTAGCAATGCCTCCGTAGCAGGTGCCCTCATACACAGCTTTACATGAGGAAGCACTAGGCTCTCCATGGGCTAACTCTTAGCTTTCTATCTTATGCTGTCTAGCAGTATCTAGGGACACATTCTTGTGTTTTAGTTCCATTTCTGTCATTGCGACTGAAAGTGAATCTTTCTTAGGTTTATTAGGCTATAGGCTTCATTAGAGTGTATGTTTATGAGACTATAAGCCTCCTCTTTTTGCATGGCTTGGTCTATTTCTGTTGTTTGGTTTTGGCAATGAAAGTTCCTATCTTTTCTTTTTTCCCTGTTGAACATCCTCTTCAATATGACTTTTTTTTCCCATGATCTCTCATTCTCTGTGATATCTATCAAAGAATTATAAATTTTAAAAAATTATTTTACTGACACAAGATAACAAAAGTAGATGTATTAATGGGAGTACCATTGCATGTTTCATAGAGGTTAGCAAATTTAAACTGTCTATATCAACTAGCGACCATACACTTAAGTGAAATAAATCAGACCTGCAAATGCAAGCATAGTGTTATCTCCTTCGTGTAAGAACCTGAAAGAGAAAATAAAATCTGGAGGGTACAATAGATACTGTGAAAGGGAATGAAACTTTTTAAGAGGAAGGAATTGCTGGGATGAAGACAGGAGAAGGAGTCAAGGAAAGAGATGTATGTGCATGTGCAGGCAGAAGGGTTTGCATAATTACACTGTGGATTTCTGTGGGTCTACGAAAAGGAGCAGTCTTCCCTGTTCATTTCTTTTCCTTTTCTCTCTTCTTAGTTTCCTATAACTTTTTTCTTTTTCTAATTTTGCATGCATATATCTGGTAATTTGAACAACTAATGTGAAAACAACACTAAGCAATACAATAAACATTGTCAAATTCATATTATTTTATTTAGTGAAACTCTATACCACTTGTAATTTTTTTCTTTTTAAATTCTATTTTGTATTCTCTTTAAAATAAATACATAAATAGTTAAATAAATTGCCTCTATCCAGGGACTGTGTCAGACAACTGCTATGCCTTCTC
The DNA here is from genome assembly GCA_004027025.1 of Myocastor coypus. NCBI lineage: Eukaryota > Metazoa > Chordata > Mammalia > Rodentia > Myocastoridae > Myocastor > Myocastor coypus. Next base: position 15,046 of record PVJA010038824.1, read on the forward strand.
ATGGGTGGAAACCTGACTGCAACCCCACAAGGTGGAAATGACATCTGTGTCTTCTGCCAGGGCCTGCTCCACTGCCATCTGGCTTTCTTGTGACAATGTCTATGGATCTCCTTCATACTCCCATACCCTTGCCTGATCACTGTTGAACCAGAGGTGATCTTGGCCCCCAACAAGGTAGTGTGGAAAAAGAGACCCTGACATGGAGTGATGGAGGGCTAAGGGGAAGGGAAGCAGCAGGGAGCTGACCCTGCTCAAGAACTGGAGAGGCACAGTAAACATAACTACTTGCTAGGCTTTCAAATGAAGATAAAACTTGCTACGAAGTGTTTACACTGAAACACTCATGGAGAAAGTACGGAGAGAGGGCGACTGAGAATTTCATCCCGCAGGGAGGGAATCAAGCAATTAGGTCTGCAGCAGGAGCCCTTGAGAAGCTTGGGAGTGGCCCTGGGTTGGAGCCTCCTGAAGTTGAAACTGTAACTCAGATATCAAAACCTCAAGCAAAAGGTACCAGTAAAGTGACAGGTTTCAGAGCAAGGAGCCATAGGTGGAAGCAGAAGAAAACCACCAAATATTTATAAATGTTGAGAATCAGATACATAATCATACCAACTTACAATGTCTAAATTCTGTGCTTTGCTTCTGACTACTACTAGGTCTCAAGACTTGGGGTCAGGCAATTACAGCAGGAGCATGAACTATCAGACATGCCTAGAGCAGCTGCCTGCCACCCCTACCCCTGCCTCCTAAACTGGCTTGCCTCCCTTAGAAGCCTCTTTGGCTGAGATACAGCATGAACACATATTGGTTCTCACATCTGGGTAGCGGTGTTACATGTTAAACTTTTCCTTACAGAAACTGCATATTCATAAGCTTACTTCCGGTTATTTTTTAAAAAATTGAAAAGGACTTTTCTTTCATTATATTTTCCAATTGGCTATGAGTAATATACATTTTTTCATTGCATTCTTTAGTGGATACATCTGAATTGAATTCTTAGCAGGACAGCGTCCTACCGTTATTGTTGCTTTTTTTTTCTTTTTCTCCTTTGGTTTCCCAAGCAGTCTTCAAAAAGCAAATTAAGTATGCAGCTGTCTTACAAATCTCCTCCCTAGGCGCTCAGTTCCAACCTCCCTTAGTAAGGTTGCAGATGGGGTCCTTTTCTGCTGGGAGTTTAGTCAAATCAAGGTTTTTGTTTATGTTTTTTTTTCTGCAGGCCAAGTAGTGAAGATATTTTCAGTTAAAATTGTAGTTTGATCTCCTCAAGCTTCCAAACTGAGCACTTGGGATGCTGCCCAGCCACACTGTTATCTGTTCCGAGGACCCCACTGGTGTGGTAATTGTGCAAGCCCGTAGAAAATGCTAAAGCCATATTTTCATATTCTCTCGCAGACTGGTACAGCTCTGCAGTGCTGAGAGTATATAAACTGCACGTTGTCTCCATATTAGCTAGAAATAGCTAAAACACTGAGGGACTTTGGAGATCATATGTGCAGTCTAATATTTACCTTTTACAGAAGAGGAAACCATGCTGAAGAGACAATGATCTCATAGTTAAGAAACAAGAAATTAAAACAGAATTCCAGCCTGGGTAGAGCACTTGCCTAGCATGCACAAGGCCTTGGGTTCTACCCGTAGCACTGTGACAGCAGCTATTGAGAAATGACAAAACAAAAACCAAAGACAGAACAAACCTGAAGATTTCAGATGACAGAGCCCTGCTTTCTCTTCCAACTTTCGTGCTCCTTTTTGTGTTAACTCGTCATGCCTCTGTACTTCTGGGAATTCTCCACACAACCATTGCTTTTTAGGTAGGTAGGGAGGAAACATCTTATCAACTGAAGTCAGGTCTCTGCTGTGCTTTTTTTTTTTTTTTCTGACTCTGAACCTTTTTAAAGCATCTAACAGTATCCAGTAGTTCTTGTGAGACCATAAGAAACTTGGCAAAAGAAAAATTATTTTGAGGGGCTGGGGAGATAGCTCTGTGCACAAGTTCCTGCCTGGCAAGTGCAAGGTCGTGAGTTTGAACCCTGGTCCCACCAAAAAAAAAAAAAAAAAAAGAAAAGAAAAATTATATTTATAGTAAAACTGCCTCATTTGCTTAGAAATTATTTTTAATTTCCTGAGAAGGCAGATTTAGGATATGAGAATGAGTATTTTTCAGATATTAACTAAGTTTGTTCTCATTACTTCTGCTAAGGTCCTTTCCAGATTTTGAGATCTCAAACTTGAGATCTTCCTGCTTCAGCCTATGTACTTGTACTCTCTTTAACCTCATTATTATTATTATTATTATTATTATTATTATTATTATTATTATTATTGTGGTACCAGGGATTGAACTCAGGGCCTTAAGCTTGACAGGCAAGCATTTATTCCACTGTGCTATCTCTCCATCCCTCTTTAACCTCATTATTATTCAATGATTATTTTGAAATTCTAGTCTATTTAAAGCCTACGAACAAACATAGGAAGTATTTATGCTATGCTGTCTTAATTTTCTATCAGATTTGAAAAAGTTTTAAACTTTTCTAAGGTTTACATTTTTTTCTACTACTTCTAGGTTTCAACTTTAGGAATATTTTACTCTAAAAAAATATGTACCTTTCTCTTTTACTTTTTCTTATTTTTTAATGGTGAATTGCCTTGGCTTTAGAGAAAACCAGAACTTCATCATTTACACTGAAATATGCTTCGTTGATTCAGAAGAGAGGAACCTTTTCCAAAGAAACAGTATGAAAATGTGGATAAGAACCAGAGATTCAGTGAGAAGGACCCTTGCTTCCAGCATTCACTGTCGTTATCTCTGGGAGGACAATGTGAGCCAGTTTTGGTTCCTAGCTGGGTGTTGAGGAGGATAGACATCAGCACTGTTTTTGCAAGAAGAAGAGCTGAGAAAACTGAAAGAACAAGGATGCTCCTTAGAGTCACTAGGAAAGTAAGGTCCCCAAAGCCAGACAGACAAACACAGGAAATCTTAACCTACTGAAGCAGAGATGTAAGAGCAGCTACCTCTGTGCTTTGGTGAGTTTTACCTCTTGAGCAGTATGAGGCTGTCACAGAGGAAGATTCTCTCATGCTCCTAGCAGGAGAAGAAGGGGAAAGGAGCCACTCTGTAACTGTTAGCAAGGTATTCTTTCTGGAGAAATTATTCAGCCAGAGCTCAATTTGATTGGATTTCATCAGGGCCTAACTGACTTTGGAGAAGGGAAATACCTCAGTGAAACTAAAAATCAGTAATAGGTGGACAGATGGAAAATCCCAAAGAGTGTGGGGATTAAACGGTACACTTTTAAATTACACATGCGTTAAAAAAAAATTTAATCAGGCACAGGGGCTGGGGGTTGGATCCCTGGGCCTGTGTACTGGCCCTGCCCCGGGACACGCTGAGACGGCAATTGAGACTGGGCTTAGAGGCGCACACCTGTAATCCAAGCTCTTGGCAGGCTGTAAACAGGTGAATCACTACATGTCTGATCTAGTAGTGAGACCCTGAACACCCTGTAGGCCTTTCCCTAAAAATAGAAGAAAAAAGAAAATGATATTCTTTGAAATGTCTCAAATAAATGAAAATATAAGCATCACAGTTTGTGGGATATAGTGAAAGCAATGCCTGGAAGAAAACGTACAGCATGGGATTCATACATTAAGAAACAGGGCAGATCTCAATTCAGTGTTATAAGTGCCATATTCAGAAAAAATCCCACAAATTTCAAAGATAAGACAATAGGCAGGGAACAATGGTTAATATATTGTCTACTGTTATCTGAGTAAATTAGTTACTCAGATTACAAGATATTGGCATTGCATTGTCCAAACAGTATTAGCACAAATCTTTCTTTTCAATGAAGTAATAGAAATAAATCATTTATCTTAGTTTTACTATGTATAAACTATAATATAAAACTTAATTTTTTTTTGTTTTTTTTTTGAGTTGGAAAATAGCTCCAATTTTATTCATAAAATTATTAATCCAAAATTGCAAAAATAGAGCCATGTATCAATAGCAAAACAAGGAGGTAAAGAAGGAAGAGGAGGAGGAGGAGATTATTGTTGGGCACTCCATCTCAAAGCATTACTACTATTCTAAATTCATGAACTTGAGATTCTGAACAACTTATACTTATGTACTCATCTAGATGAGGTGAAAATCAAGAATTCTTTACCTCTTTTTCTATCTCATTCAGTCTGAAGTGACTAATTCTATACTTCAATGGAAATACAGTCTTACTACAAAGATGGTTAAGGAAATAAAAATGTGTATTTTCAAGATTAAAAAAAAAAAAAAAAAAAAAGGAGGCAATGAAACATTCCAGAGACATCTTAAAAAGTTCCAGAAAAGCACAGGGTGGGCCAGACGTCTCCAGGTAAACCACAACTGCACGACAGTTTATGTTCACGCCTGCATTTTCTCAATGAGCTCTTCCTTGTATTTGCCTTTGTCTTTTCCAACTCGCTGAGACTTGGCTTTGCATTCAAGAA
>PVJA010038825.1:0-19539 GCA_004027025.1 Myocastor coypus
TTTTCCTTTCACAATATGCTGTTATATTTTTTTAAAAAAATCCTTCTTTCATACTGTTATCCTACCTTGTTAGGGGTCTTCCCTGTAATTCCAGCACTCAGGAGGCTGAGGCAGGAATGTTGCTGAGTTTGAGCCTGACCTGGGCTATCTAATGAGCTCAAGGTCAGCCTGAACTATGTGGAGAGAACTTGTGACAACACCCCTTTCCCCCGAAAATAGTATTACCCTACTTTTGTTGATAGGAGATAACTGTGGAATAGTGAATAAATAGATTTCCTTTATTTGAATATTAATATTTGTATTTTTTTCTTATTCTTATTAACTATAAATTTTCACTTGATTCGATTTCTTGCTCGTGGGGTTATGTGTTATTTAACATTGTGCCTTTACTGTTTCACATAGTGGATAAAACATGTAGGAACTTAGTCTGTAGTTATTTAGTAAGTACATGCATTTTTCTTAAATACTAACATCATTTTATATTTTATGGTAAAATACATTTTTAAAAAAATGATATGTGAAATACTTTCTGTATTTCTGCAAAGATTTTGACATACTAACTTTTTAGATCACTTTCAGGAAAATAATTTTTTTTTTTTTTTTGGTGGGACCAGGGTTCGAACTCACGACCTTGCACTTGCCCAGCAGGCACTTGTGCCTTGGAGCTATCTCCCCAGCCCCTTAGGAAAATAATTTTTGAATACATTTTTTTTTCAGTCTTATACTCTTGACTTCCACTTAGTCTCTTTTCCATTTATAATTACTGTAATTCATATGCTCAAATATGACCTCAGTATTAGCCTACTGCATATCACTATTATTTGTCTGGAAGAACTCTAGAAAAAAATGAATGGTAATACTACAAATCTTGGTGAACTTGGAGAATAGGATGGGGAAAATGTTACTGTTCCAAAGAGCTGAAAAATTTATTGCTTTTTTGGTGTTTGTTAGAGAGATCTGATACACACCTAAATTTGACCATACTGAAGGATATTTACCACTAACTATATATGTGCTTTGAAGTACATTCCTTTTCTTTTTTTTTAAATGTTTTATTTTATTTATTTACTTTTTTCTTGTTTCATAACCTTTTGTTTGTTTATTCACTCATTTTTATGGCCGGCTCAGCCCACCCCGAGGGCAGGGCTGGCACAGCATGTGGTGCCGGGGATCAAACTGCAGTCCCTGAAGCCTCCCAAGCTTTCCCAAGCAGGTGCTTTAGACCACTGATCTATCCCGCTGGGCCCCTACATTCCTTTTCAATAGGAGACTTTACCCAGAAACTTGCTTCTTTTTCATTCATAACTATATGAAATATGCCTCTTTTCTTTTAAAATCGTCTGTGAAAACAGTTATGCTAAAAAAGATTTGATGGACCAAAGAGCATTTATTATTAAAACAATATGAAAGTATTTGTATTTTCTGCATGTTTAATACAGAACTAAGAATATTTTGCTCAAAATATGAATTTTTTATCAGTAAATCTCAAAGATACTGAAAAAATTGAAAGTACCTTTTATTTCTTTATAAATCATAAAATGGACAAGAAATTGAGTGGACTAATTGAGGTAAAAGGGCTTTAATGTACATGCCTCCTCTCAATGTTTTACTCTCATAGAAAGCATTTGTTCCTCAGTTACATATGATTGTAACTTAAGTTTTAAGGTAAATAGGAGATGGACTCCTCCTAAACTGCATACTTCTTGGCTCATGTAATGCTAAGTTGTAGTTGCCCGATGATTATGATGATTTGGGATCAAATTTTCCATTATTATGTTCATAGCTAAGTGGTGTGTGTGTGTGTGTGTGTGTGTGTGTGTGTGTGTGTGTGTGTATGTGTGTGTAAGCAAATGAAAAGACAGATAGCTTTTGAGTGTTGAGTATGGATGAATGTGTTCTCAGAGATGGTTATGACAAGCTTCTCTCTACAATGAGCAGACAGATGATAAGTTCCACTTGAAGCAATTGAATTTTGAAAAAAATTATCTACAGAAAGAAATTTGAAAATGGGAAATTTCAAATACATGCATGATGGCATAGAATTGTCAGTCATGTGTTTATCATAATTTTTGAATAAGTTTATTACAGATATGCAAATGAGTTGTTTTACTTTAAAACTAGAATTTAGGAAAATAATCTTTAGGATTTCTTTATCCCTGAGATTGAAATGATTGCCCTAGTATCTTATGTTTTTTTTTTCCTTTCAGTAATTTTATTGAATGATAGATCTCTTAGTACCAAGCATAATGATAGGTGGTTATAATACCTTTTCAAATTCAAATTTTTTTTTTTTAATGGCTGGCTCAGCCTGCCTTGGGGGTGGGGCTGGTGCTGGAGATGGAACCGTGGTTACTGCAGTTGCCTAAACTTTCTTAAGTAGGTGGTTTAGACCACTGAACCATCTTGCTCTCCCTTCCAACTCAAAAATTAATATTGATGGTTTCAAAATGCTAAAATATAATAGCCTTTTGATAAAACTGAAGTTATTTACAAAACACCATTTATAAAAAGTTAGAAGTTGAATATACTATGATTCTTTGGTTTACTTTTCAGTGTATATTTGTGTATCACATGATATCAAAATTGTCATTGTGAATAGACTCAGGTGTCACGCCTCACTGAGTTACTTACTATTCACAACACTAACAGTATATGTACCTCTTCTTACATTCATTGATTCACATGGAGAAGTCCAACCACTTTACCTCAGTGATCTCATAAGTATGGAGCTACCTACTTATTTTTCTTAAGACAGTGTAGAAATCTGTGAAAATATATTCAATTCCTTTTAAAAAACAGAAAACATGGAAGTAACGGCAGTTTTATAGAAACAATTCATAGTAAAATCTGGAGTGCTTTACATAGCCAGAACTTAGGGTAAAGCAGATGTTCTGAGTGATAATTGATTTTGAGTTGCTGTGCAATATAATAGAACATTTAAAAAATTGAACTAGACTGAGGCAGTAGATTCTACATGGAAATTTTTGTCATTGACATAAATATAACCTGTTTTTCTTCTTTTTTTAGAAGAAATGTTAAAGGTAGCTCAATGAGTACACCAAACTTATGAGGTCTACGTTTTGGCTTAATAAAAAATTTCTTTAAGTGCAGTTTCCAGATAGCAATAACAAGTCTCATCTTTAATTTATATTATTACTTGTACTATGAGTGTAAGAAACATGCCTTTAAAAAGCACGTGTGAAATATATATATATATATATATTTTTGCTTTAAACTATTTATTTAACTGAAATGGACTTCCATTAGTTTCTGAAGTGACTTCCATTTATTTGGATACATCTTTTCTCAATGGTGATTTACAAGGTCTTCAAGCCAATATAAATATTTTATAAATATTTGAGTATACACCTTTCCAATACCTCAGCAGTACTTTTCAGCAAGAAAACATCAAAGAATAAAGAGCAGACACAATTACTCACTATAGTGAAAATCTACCGAGATAGTTTTGAGCTAAGAAGGCATCACATACCTCTTCAACTAAGGAAATCACCCTTACAACACAGGACGATTTTATTTTTATGTAGGACCTAGAACACTTAAGCTACCAATTAGGTGGTGAATGGCAGAGCCACATCCCAGTTTATGCCATGAATTCATAGGGAATAAGTTCCAGCAACTCAGGTTCCTTCCCATTGGTCCTCACAAAGTGCGCTTCTCTGCGAGGGGCAGGCTGGCGCTTCAGTTGAACCCAAGTACCTTTCTCTTTGACGTCTTTCTTTTTCTGATCATTTTCCTTGACACATTTCAGGAAGCTATGGAATGTTTAATATGTTCAATAGGCACATTAATCCTCTTGGCAAGTATCTTGTCCTTAACTTGCTTGTCTACAGCAACACCAGCAGTGTGCTGGGTAACATTGTAGACTCTTCCTGTTTTGCCATGGTAACATTTGTGAGGCATTCCTTTTTGCACAGTACCCATTCCCTTGATGTCTACAATGTCACCTTTTTTTGTAGATTCGCATGTATGTGGCCAAAACCACCCCAGGCCTTTTCTAAAAGGCTTGGAGAACATATACCAGGTTCCCCTTCTCTTGCCCGTTGTTAGTCATTTTGACAAATTACTGGAAGATGGCAGTTCTGGCCAAAAGGTGAAATATTGGTTTTGATATCAACCTTGTAATTTAAAATTTAACATTTAAATTATGTAGGTTACCATTTTCTTTTCTTTTCTTTTTTTTATGTCCAGCTCAACCTGCCCTGAGGGTGTGGCTGGTGCAGCATATCGTGCCAGGGATTGAACCATGTTCCCTGCTACTGCCTAAGTTTTCTTAAGCAGGCGCTTTAGTCCACTGAGCCATCCTCCCAGCCCAACCATTTTCTTTTACTTTAAATTTAGAAAGATGTTACTTATTTGGTATGGGGTCTCACTATGCACCTTAGATTCATAGTGATCTTCCTGTCTCAGAGACTGTGCCACCAGGCTCAATTTTGATGGCTGGCATGGTACTTTTGGTGTTCTGGGGCTGGCACAGCATCCTGTACTGTGCTTTCCAGACAGGTGCATGGATGAAGGATCTATCTCTTTAGCCCAAGGTTACCATTTTCAATATCACCTAAATATATTGGTCCAATTTAGAAAGCTAGGTTAATGTTAGAAATGAATATTCATAGTTCACCTTTTTGGGCTTATATTAAGTGTTTGACATTTATACTTCCAGCTTTACAGATGAATTCACATCTAAACAATCCTATTATTATGTTAGTTAGGCAATTTTACCAAGTCAAAAAGCATCATACTGCTTGAGTAATGCTTTGAGGCTTTGTAACTTATATCTATTGTAATATTATGGAATCCATAGTTGAGGATTGTGGAGAGAGACTGCAAAGAATCTTTTTTTTTTGTCACAGTAATAACACTTTTTATGTAAAGAACAAAAATGCTGAATTCATAAAAAACTTGTCTAAATACTGTTAAAAGTGTTCATACCTAAGTTCCATAGTCATACATAGATGAGTTAAATCTTGACATTTAGTTTTGAGTAGGAAAAAAAAAATCATTGCTATAAGTTAATATATTTAGATAGCAAGACCTTAGAGGCTATTTTTGTGAATACAATTACTTTCAAGTACTCTGATTGTAATAGCAGTATGTTCACATGTACTGGCAATTTTCAGAAATGCAACAGACGCTGTTCTCCTTATTATTATTTTTTTAGATACAGTGTTCAAGTTTGTAATGATTCAGCTTATAAGCTGACCGTCTCAATATTCATATGTGGATCAAACTTTTGGTCCTGTTACAACCTTAAATGAGTTAGAACATGGGACTACATATAGCAGAATGTGCAATTAAAAACGATTTCAGAGCCACTTTAAAAATTCAAATTATTAAAAAGTATGTTGTTTCCTAAGCTGCTAATTTGAAGAAATGGTTAATATACATATCAGAGATTGGATAATTTCCTTTCTCTAGGATGTCATACTTTATATAGAATAAATGCCTTCAAAGTAATGGTATTTTTACACAATGAAGTATTACTCATCTATAAGAAAAGATAAATCTGAGGCTTTTATAGGTAAATGGATGCAACTAGAGACCATATTGGTAAGTAAAATAAATCACATTCACATGTGCAAACATCATAATTGTCCCGCTACAGTAAGAACCTGAAAGGGTAAATAAAACCTGAAAGGTACAATAGATTCTGTGAAATGCAAAGCATCTGTTCAAAGGAAAGCAAAGACTGGGATGAGAAAAAGGGCAAAACAAAGAAGCGAAAAGGATATATTTATGAAAAATTATAATATAAATAATTATGGATAATTGGATAATTGTATTACTGATTTCTGCTGGTCTGTTGAAAGGAGCAGTTAATGTTTAGTTATTTTTTCTTCTCCTTTGTAATTTCTTATAACTTTTTCAAACCAATTTTGCATGTTTATATCTCATAATCTAAACAATTAATTTGAGATAACATTATACAATTATTGTTGAACACCTTTTTTCAAAAAAAAGCTGACTAGATCAGTGATGTTATTTTTTTGCTTTTGTTATTTCAAGTCCAGATAGTTTAGTTTGAAGATAATATTTCACTATTTCAATTATAGAAAAAAATTAACCAATTTTTTTTTTTTTTATATGGAGAAAAACATCCAAACTTACCAAGTAAGGAGCCATTTCAGGGATGTTGAGAGGTGAATTTTTCTATAGTAACTGTGCTCTAGTTGCTGGGGAATATGCCCAGAAACAATCCGCAACTTCGGAACATTTGGCTTGGAAACTTCTTCGATGAATATTCAGTTAAACACGTGGATGCAAGCTCTTGCCACAAGGTCAGATCTCTGCCATTTATCTTAGAATGTTTCTGAAGACATTTTACTCCTGTTAATGCAGTATACTTCTGTACATGGCTCTCCATTGCAGTGATAAGTAAGGCCAACACAGAAAGCTTTGCTTTAGAAAATATGATCCTGTAGTGATAGGCCTTAAGCTGAGTTCCCAGTCTTTCAAAATTTAGCCAACATTTTCTTTCAAATGGCAAGTTCTCTTGAATGAGTGAATAATAAGAGTTGTAGAAATTGAAAGGCAGTGGTAACTTTGCCTTTCTGACAGACCTTCTTCAATACATTTTCCATTCTCATCAAATCTGAAACCCTGAACCTATACCTATATTAAGATCAAGTGTATTGACAATGGGACATTTCTTTCCTCTTCTGTTGATTTTACAGCCAAATAAAAGCAGCTCAGGGGCCAGAGAGATAGCTCGGCACTTTAAGTGCCTGCCTTGCAAGCCCAAGGACCCAGGTTTGATCCTAAGTACCACATGCTGCAAAGGCCCTGCATTGTGCCTGCCACTGAAACTGGGTGTTGTGGTGCATACTTCTAATCCCAGTGCCACGGAGGCTGAGACAGAAGGATCAATAGAAGTCTGAGCTGAGTAGCTAGACCCTGTTACCCTCCCCTGCAATGTTTAAAAGGCTGGCCAAATAACTCAGTAGATTAAAGCGCCTGCAAGCAAGCACAGGGGCCAGAGGTTTGATTCCCGGGCCTGCCCAGCCCACCCCTGGGGGACCGCTGAGATGGCAGTTGAGAATGGGCATGGTAGTGCGTGCCTGTAATCCCAGCTCTTGGGAGGCTGTGAAGAGGCAGATCACTGCAAGTCCCATCTAGTAGTGAGACCCTGAACACCTTGTAGACACTTAAAAATACAGGGGAAAAAAGCAGCTCAGTCCAACACACCCAAGATGCTTGTGCTCTATCTTCATTTCCGACAGGAATCTATGCAGTAAATTCAGAGCTAGAGAAAATATTTCCCTATCAAAGCCAAATAACTAAGTTAGACTAAGAAGATCTTTTACTTCTAAGTCTCTTAATCTTGCAGTCATTCTGAGACTATTATCGTGTGCAGATTCAATTAGTCTCTAGCCACAGACCTTTTTCTGACATCTTGCCTCCTGTTCCAACAGGATATTTAGCTAGTGTAGCCATTTCTGGGAATCAGTTGTTGTCAGTACTTCTATCATCTTGGCACACTGCAGCTCCTCAGAGTGGTCACCCGCCCTGGGTCTGCTCTCAGCTTGCTCCACAAAATTGGATAGGACAGGCCTAGGAGGTGAGGTTGCTCAGGGGCAGGAGGGGAGAGGCCTGGGAGGGAGAAATGTTGGGATGGAGGTCTCCACAGCGCTGCCCTCCTCCCCTTGGAACCAAAGCAAAAGTAGTATCTGAGTTTTGAATCACTGAAATTATTCAAAAAATGCTGTGAAATGTTTGGATGTAAGCATTTTCTGATTTTACAAAAAACATGAGTGTAGTTTAATGAATGAGTTTTAAAAATAACCATAATTGTACTTGAGATCTATTTAATTCTGTTATATACGGTATTATTTTCAATACATCTTATAAATACATATGTCATTATGATTTACTGAGAACGTATGAAAAACACAAATAGTAACTGCAATTCAACCTGCATCTTTTCTTCGGGAGTATGTCTTTTGGTAATGAAAACTTGTTTTGAACTGTCTTCTTTAATATTAATAAGGCTTTAACTGGGTGTGGTGGCGCACGCCTGTAATCCCAGCACTTGGGAGGCTGAGGCAGGAGGATTGGTGCGAGTTCGAGCCCAGCCTGGGCTACCAAAGTGAGCTCAAGGCCAGCCTGAACTGCATAGCAAGACCCTGTCTCAAAAAAATATTAATAAGGCTTTAAGAAAACTATTATATGCAAAAACATTGAACAGTTGTTTCTATTGAAGTACTTTGATTTAGTAATTAAAAATGTGTGAAGTTGTCCTATTAATTTTACAGCCTCCCAATTGGTGCCACTAGGTGGCACCAATACTTTGTATGTTTACTTTTTTAGCACTATTTCTCCTGTTTGTTGATTTATTTATTTATTTGTGGAACCAGGGCTTGAACTCAGTCAGGCCCCTGTGCTTGCCAGGCAAGACGTCATTCTACTGAGCTATCTACCAGCCTCTTATTTCTCCTATTTATAACACCAAATGTTAACATTATGTGTAGCAAGATAAGAGAATTTGCCTTGTTCATTTGAGTAAATATAAATTGGAAAATTTTAGTTGTTTTACATGTTTTACCCAATGGAAATAACTTGGAGCTACATATTTTGACATTGTAGTTATTTATCTACACTTATGAATTATAAGATCTATCTATCATCTATCTATCTATCTATCTATCTATCTATCTATCTATCTATCTATCTATCTATTTGTCTATCTATCTATCATCTGTTTTTGAGACAGTGTCTCACTGTGCAGTCCGGGTTGGTTTTGAATTCACTGCATAGTTCAGGCTGACCTGGAACCCACAGCAATACTACTGCTTCAGCCTCCTGAGTGCTGGGATTACAGGTGAGCACCACTGTGGCCCAGACAATATTATAAAATTTTTATTTTTTCTCTTTGAGGCAGTGTATTGCTTTGTAGTTGGGCAGAGCTTCTGCTCACTTTTGTAGCCTCCAGGCTGATCTTGAAGTCATAGTGATCCTTCTGTCTCAACCTGCTGAGCGCTGGGCTTATATATGTGACTACCATGCCAGGATCTGGGGCTGGCCCTGTTCACCAGGGTTCTGGGGCCAGCACTGCATGTGGGCCAGGGGATAGAACTCAGAACCTTGCACTTGTCTGGTAGGTGTTTATGTTCCGAGCTATCTCTCCAGCCCCAATACACACACACACACACACACACACACACACACACACACACGCACATCTATATATCTATATATCTACATATCTACATATCTATCTATATCTATATATCTATATATCTATATATCTATATATCTACATATCTACATATCTATATATCTATATATCTATATATCTATATGTCTATATATCTATATATCTATATATCTATATATCTATATCTATATATCTATACCTTTAATTATTTTATTCTTTTTGACATGGGATCCCAGCCCAAGATTTTAAAGGCTATGTTTTAAGAGAATTTTCTCTGGAGTAATAGAATTGCCCATATGTTTTAAGTAGAAAGTTATAGTTGCAAATAATTAAAATTGCTTTTAAAAAGATTAGTACAAAGAACAGAAACATTTTAGAGTCTGTTGTGATATATTTTGATTTTCTTTTATGCATGGATTATCCAATTATTTCTCATTTTATTTTGTTTATTATTTTTGTCTTTTTGAGACAGGGTCTCTCTATGCAGGTCAGGCAGCCTTGAGCTCCCTTTATAGCCCAGGTTGGTTTTGAACACATATTAATTTTCTGGCCTCAACCTTCTGAGTGTTGGGATTATAGGCATGTGCCACTATGCCTGGCATTTTTCCCCCTGAATTTTAAAAATAATAGATAAGACATTAGAAATAATACAGAATTTTTAAAAAATGATAGGAAAATTCAACAATGGTTGATATATTTCATAGTTGTTGTCTTAAGGTCCTAATTTTATTGTCTCCTCTTTTGTATCTGTTCTGCTATTGCTTGGGTATGTTGTAGTTGATTGAAAAGATTGAAGCTAAGGTCCAAGAGTGAAAGTATAGTGTTTTGCAATGTGGGGGAAAATTGTTTCATTATTTCCCACATGGTATACAACACTGACATTCAACCTTTAAATGAAAGCCCTAGTTTTCCTAAAATAGTGTAGTAATGGTTGATAAATTGTGTCAAGTTAAAAGCTGATCTGAATGGGCTCAGCAGTCCCACACAGTAATGTGTGAAGGCCCCACCCTCGAGTGACTCATCACTTACAGGATATAAAAGGAAACTGAGGAAAGATGGAGCGGTCTATTTCCTGGGAGGAGCTCTGGTCTTCACAGTCAGCTTAGACATTGTCTCCTGGCTTCTAAGAGCACAGACTCTTCCATCTCTGCCTTGGATCCTTCAGCCTTCTGGTGTAGACTCATCAGCCTACCATCGCAGACCCATCAATCTCCTGATAATGGGCTTGCAGGGGACACTGCAGTGAGCTCCAGACCTTGGACTGAATCTTTCAGCTTCCAGTGTGCAGACTCCTATGCACATTTCCTCATCTGACTCTTATGCTGACCATTGTAAGCCAGTCTTGTAATTTCTTATACATTTGTGTCTGTTCCTCTAGTAAAACCCTCACTGATATAGATATAGATATAGATATAGATATAGATATAGATAGTTCTTTGTTTCTTTATTTAACAAAGTTTAAGCTAGTATTACTAAACTAAAAGGAGAAATTCCTTGTCTGTCCACTTGAGCTTTGTTTTATGCCCATTTCATGCTGTCATTTTTATTGAAATTCATACTTTTGATGCCATTTCTGATGTGTAAGACTGGTTATTTATAAAGAGTTAATTGCAAATAAACTATTGTGGCTATTAAAAATAAATATTTCATGCCTCTTGGTCAAGATTTTCTTTTTATTCTTCTCCTTCTCCTTTTTGGCCCTTACCTTTACTGAATGAGATTTGTCCCTTTGTCCCTTTCTATCCATCTTTTATCATATTTTGCCTTACTCAAATGAGAGCTATCATATAGCACTCACCCTTGCATGTCTGATTTTTTTCACTCTGTATGATGTTTTGCAGGCACTCATTTCCCTAAAAATGTCTTAGAGTTTTCCTTTTTATAGCCAAGTATTATATATAGATACTGCATTTTGTTTATGTAATCATCTGTTGATGGCTTTTTCTAGGATTTAGCAATTATGAATTGTGGTGCTGTAAACACTGGTATAGATGTTTTCCTGTAGTATGATGACTTTTTTTAGGTATTGAGAATTGAACTCAGGAGCTTGCACTAAGCAGGCAGGCCTTTGTGCCACTGAGCTATATGCCCCAATCCCAGGATGATGACTTTAGTACTTTGGGGAAGTAGCAGGGGTACAGTTGGGCTGTATGTAATTTCTCATTTAAATTCTTTGAAGAATCATCACACTGATTTCCATAGTAGCTGTACTATTTTGCATTCTCACCAATACAGAAAAGTTTCTTTTTCACTACAGCCATATTAACATTTATTGTTCAATTTTCTAATGATTGCCATTCTTTATAGAGTAAGATGGAATCTTAGTATTTTAATTTGCCTTTGTTTAATGGCAGAGATTTCAAACATGTTTTCACGTATTTGTTGGATATTTTTATTTTTTTTTCTACAAAGTTTCTACATTTCCTTAGTCTATGTCTTTATTTTTTAAAGAAAGTACAAAATGGCAAAAACAAAATTAAATCCATTAGGAACAATACAGAATTTTATTAAACCAAGTAATAGGAATTTGGGGCTGGTGTGTTATCCCAGTTGTCTAAAGCACCTTCTTGAACAAAATAAGTCAGGGGCAAGGGACTGTGGATCCATCCCAAGCACCACATGCCATATCAGACCTGCCCTTAAAGCAGCTTGAGGCAGCCTTCCCGCCAAAGAATCCTTCCTAAGTAACAGGAATTCAACAATGATTGTTGTATTGCATAATGTTATCTTCAAATTAGTTATTTAGATTACCAGATATAAACATACAAAATAGGTAAAAAAAATTGTAAGAAATTAAAAAAGGAGAAAAAAGATTAACTTTCAAAAGACCAGCAGAAATCAGCTTTACAATTATTCAACATATCCTGTATATAAACATAGATACATCTTTTCCCCTTATTTCATTTGTCCGTTTCATCATCCCTGTTTTTCCTTTCATTGAGCAAATTCTTTTCCTTTCACAATATTAATTGTAACTTCCGAATTTTATTTACTCTTTCAGATTCTTACACTAGTGAGACAATATAATGTTTGCACTTGCAGGTCTGATTTATTTCACTTACCAATATGGTCTCTAGTTGCATTCCTTTATCTATAAAAGCCTTAAGTTTATTTTTATCTCTTTTTAATAGCTGAGTAACATTAAATTGTGTAAAAATAATGCTTTTTTATATCCATTGCTTAGTTGATGGGCATTTGAGTTGTTTCCAAGATTTAGCTGTGACAAATTGCACTGCTACAAATATGGGTGCACATAAATCACTGTGCTATGATGTTTTCAGTTCATCTGGAAAAATACTAAGAGGGGAATAGCTGGATTGAATGGCAACTCCAGTCCTGGTTTTTTCCTGTGGTTTCCATAGTGGTTATACAAGTTTGTACTTCTACAAATACTAGAGAAGTGTTTGTTTTTCTTCACAGGCCATCCAACATTTTTTATTATTGACTTTTTGACATTAGCTATTCTTTCTGGGGTAAAATGGAATGTCAAAAAAAATGGAATCTCAGTGTTGTTTTAATTTATATCTCTGGAATGACTAATGTTTAATATTTGTTCTTATATTTGTTTGCCATTTGTGTGTCATTTGTGAAGTGTATATTCTCCTCAGATGCCCATATTTGGATTGGGTCTTTGAATTTGGGGGCCTCATTTTTTTAGATCTTTATATGTTGTAGACAGAAGTCCTTTGTGAGGGAAAGTTAGCAATAATTTTTCCCATTTCATGGATTCGCTTTTTTTTTTATTTATTCTGTTGGTGATTTCTTTTGATGTGCAGAAATTTTTCAAAAAGATGAGATTCAATTGTTTTATTATTTGAAGAATTTCCTGTGCAGTTGAGTTTTTGTTCATGAGCTCTCTATGTCTTTAAGATTTCTACTTTCTCCTCCAAAAGGTTTAGTGTTTTTATATTAATATTTAAATGTCTGATCCATTTTTACTGTAATTTTGTGCATACTGATAGACATAGGTCTAATTTCAATCTTTGGCATGTGGGAAGCCAGTTTTTCCAGCACCACTTTTTAAAGAGGCTATCTTTTATCCAGGGAACATGTTTGACCTCTTTTTTAAAGATAAAGTGGCTTAATGTGTTTATAATTGTATCTGTATCTTTCAATCTGTTCCATTGATACTCAGGTCTGTTTTATTGCCAGTGTCATGTCGATTTTATCACATTAGCTATGTAGTATAATTTCAAGTTAAAGACTGAGGTAACTCCTTCCTTTCCTTGTCACCCATGATTGCTTTTGATATTTTAGATCTCTTTTGGTTCAAGATGAACTCTAGGAATATTTTGTCTAGGTCTGTTATATATACTAATAGTAATTTAATTGGGATTGCATTGAATCTGATAGCAATTTTGGGAGTGTGGACAATTTCACGATGTTACTTCTTCCTATGCTTGTGGAAGGAATCTTTCCATTTTCTGAAATCCTCTTTGATCTCTCTTTTGAGTGTATTGTAATGTTCACGGTATAGATCTTTTATTTCCTTTGTGAGACTGATTTATCAATACTTAATTTTTTTGGATGTTATTATGAAAGGTGTGGTTTTCTTGATTTCTCTCTCAGTACATTTGATTATGTATAGAAATGCTGTTTTTCTAATTGTTGAGTTTGTATTGTGCCATGATAATGAATTTGGTTATTACATCTAAAATTCTTTTGGTGGGCATTTTGGGGGTCTTCTATATAGAATATCATGTCATGTACAAATAATGACAATTTATCCTCTTCCTTTACAATCATTATTCTTATTGCCTTATCTTGTATAATTGCTCTGGCTAATATTTCCAAATCTGTGTATAATAGAAGTGGTGAATATGGACATCCTTGTCTTATTCTGATTTTGAAATGAAAGCTTTCAGTATTTATCAATGTTGTATGATCTCGACTGTTACTTTGTCATAGGAAACTTTTATCAGGTTGAGGTAAAGACCATCTATTCTGATTTTGTATAATTTTTTTGACTGTCAGTAAATGTTGGCCCTTATCAAAAGCTTTTTCTGCATCTATTGATATGATCATGTGATTTTTATCTTTGGCCCTATTGATGTAGTATATTACATTTATGAATTTACATGCATTAAACCATCCCTGCATTCCTAGTATGAATCCCACTTGGTCATGACATATAATCTTCTTGATGATTTTGCTGAATTCTGTTTGTTAGTATTTTATTGAGGATTTTTGTGTCAATGTTCATTATGGAGATTGGCCAAAAAAGATTGGCCCTATTTTTTTTTTTTTTGTTTGATCTGTCTCTTTTTTTGCATGTGTCAGAGAAGTATTTGCCTTCAGAAATAATCCCAGGGTATTATTTTGTTCCCATGTATTCATGGAGTTTTTGCTGTTTCTTTTGTTAATAATTTCTAGTTTCATTGCATTGTAATCAAATAATATCCATGGGATAATTTCAGTTTCTTTACATGTACTTAAGTGTGCTCTGTGGCTAGTATGTGGTCTATTTTTGAGAATGTCCCATGTGCAGCTGAGAATATGTATTCTGATGTTGCTGGATGGAACACTGTAAAGGTCTACTAAATCTATTTCTTCACACGTTTGACTTCTGTCTCTTCTCTTTCTTTCTCCTTCTTTCTTTCTTTCTTTTTTCTTTTTTTTTTCTTTCTTTCTTTCTTTCTTCCTTCCTTCCTTCCTTCCTTCCTTCCTTCCTTCCTTCCTTCCTTCCTTCCTTCCTGTCCCGGTGGTAAAGACCACCAGTACAATTGTGTTATTGTTAATTTGATTTCAGATGCTATTAACTGAGAGATATCTTTTTTTACTTCAGAGGTTATTTTTTATCTCATTCCTGTATATGTGTCTGCATTTGTTTCTTTACTTCACATGCTATTAATTCCGTGGTTTCAGATGTGTGATTCCCAGTTTCTTCTGTTAGTGTCTCCTGCATTTATTTTGGGTTGGTTTGGGGCCTGAGATTGCATCTTGCTCCTTCTCTTTGTCATATTGTATAGCACTGTACTTTTCCTTTTGGTGTAGAGCTCTGGTGAACTTATGTAGTTAGCACTTACTGAAATTCAGGTCTGGATCAACCAAGTTGTAAATTGTCTAGATGTGCTGGCTGGATCTTGGTGCTGCGGTCCACTTTTTCCTGCTGGTGCTTGTCGAAGTGAACCTGCTGTGTTTTTCTAGCAAGATGTTCACCTCCTGGATTGTCTGAACCCTGCCTCTGTTTGAACCCTGCCTCTCCACAGGGAATTTGGTTGTAGGGTTCCATAGAAGATGCCAGATGTGCGGTCTGCAAAAGTACCAACAAGCACCTTTTGATGGACTCTGAGCTGAGGGATCCCTATCTACTTGTGTTGCGCTGGTTGTCTGGGTTGTGGGCAGGCGGGGTTCTGGTGGACACAGGCAAGAGGATGGGTCCCTACCTATATGCTCTGTGCTGGGGGATCTGGTTGTGGGTGGGTGGGCGGATCTGGTGGGCACAGGCAGGCGGAGTGGTCCCTATCTACATGTGCTGTGCCTGGGTGTCTAATGACTAGTAATCTCAATAAAGTTTTGTAATGGCTTCCCATCTTTTTTTTTTTTTTTTTTTTTTTTTAACCAGGGATTGAACTTGCAACCTTGTACTTGCCAGGCAGGTGCTGATCCCACTGAGTTATCTCTGCAGCCCTAGCTTCCAATTCTAATAAACTGATTTTTTTTTTTTTTTCTTTTTTCTTTTTGAGACAGGGTCTTGCCATGCAGTTCAGGCTGGCCTTGAACTCACTTTTGTAGCCCAGGCTGGTTTTGAACTCACATTGATCCTCCTGCCTGAGCCTCCCAAGTACTGAGATTATAGGCATGTGCCACCACACCCGGCTAAACTGATTTCTATAAGAATAAAGAGTGCCTTTGTGACCAAAGCAACAACAAGTTATTTTAAATCTCTATATGCAAAACAAAATTTATAAACTCCTTAAGCTTAATGTAAATTATCTTACACTAAATAGTATTTCTCAGGGCCAGCAAAATAGCTCAGTTGATTAAAGTGACTGCAAGGAGACCCAGGGGTCAGGGGTTCGATTCCCTGGCCTACTGTGCTGGCCCCATCCCTGGGACGTGCTCAGATGGCAATTAGACTGGGCATGGTGGTGCTTGCGTGTAATTGCAGCTCTTGGGAGGCTGTTAACAGGCAGATCACTATGAGTCTGATCTAGAAGTGAAACCCTGAACACCCTGTAGACCCTTCCCTACAAAATACAAACAAAAACAAAAAACAAAACAAAACAAAAAACGCCAATATTTCTCATAGTTTTATTTACAGGCAAATGTACATTTACAAAATTTTATGTTTTCAGCTTTAGATTGTTCTCATATATATAATTTTCTTTTTTTTTTAAATGTATCAACAGATTTAAGGGCTTAGTTAAAATATAATACAGATTTTATTATGAGAAATTACTGCATGAGTTATGAGTCTTATCCACAGCATATTTTACAAAATACAGTGATTATCTGTACAAATTTTTATAGCTATAGAAATATTTCATAAATTGAGCATTTCTTTGGAATTGGGTGAAACAACTATTTTCTAGAAGCCATACTCTACAAGTAATATTTTTCAAAGACCAGTACTAATTATATAGTTATATGCAAATGTATCTAAAGAATTTTATGACAGGAAAATATTGTTTTGGTATTATTCTATTTCAATATGGAGTTGCTCATTTTGCGTTAATCAGTAGAGAAAGCTAGAAGCAAATTAATTTACCACAAATGCTAGCAAGGTTATTTTATAAAAGCATGAGTCTAATAAATAATAGTATAAGAATTTTCTGAGATTTGATAAAGGCAAGCAGTAAAGAGTAAGTTTGTACAAGAGAAAGCTATCTTTTTTTTTTTTTTAAGATAAATGAGTGCCAAAAATACTCATCTTTGCTTTTCAAACTAAACCTTTTAAGTCATCAATCAGTCAAGAGTGTCAGGTAGTGACCATTAAGTGGATTCATTAATACTCTGTAGCCTGCTTTTACAGAGTGACCCACATCTGTCTCCATTAGAAGTTTTCTAGTTGCCAAGAGTGAACAGATGGGTCATTATTACCATTGTTGCCCTCTGGATCTACCTGGAGGACATACAAGGTCATTCCATACAGAGCATATGTCCACATTTACCTACAGGGATATGAGGAAACATATTGAGTAAAGCACTATATTAAAATATTTGTAAACAACAGTCTGCCTGTGTAGCCTATTTTTGTAAATAATTATACAAAAATGTTATTTTAAAAGAGAGAAATTATTTAAATACTAGAATGCAACTATTATAGACATCTGAAAAAGCTAGTTTATTTTGAAATATAAATTAAGTGTAAGTTTATGAAATTTTTTTTTTTTTTTTTGTCTTTTTGAGGCAGGGTCTCGCTATGCAGCTGAGGCTGGCCTTGAGCTCACTTTTGTAGCCCAGGCTGGTCTCGAACTCACACCAATCCTCCTGCCTCAGCCTCCCGAGTGCTGGGATTACAGGCGTGAGCCACCACGCCCGGCTAGTTTATGAAATTTTTATGCAGGTTATTTGAATTTAATAGTATTTTGAAAGAGGGTAGCAAAGACATAATATGTAATACACATGGTTATTGATACTTTTAAAAAACATGATATATTTCAAGGTTTTTTTAATCCAGTGAACTTCAAATAGGAATATAACTTATAATAACATGATATTATATTACATATTAAAGACAGTAAAATCATATTTTAAAATAATTTAAAGAAATATTTTACATAAAAGGAAAACTATGTTTATTGTCTTAAAATATGTCAGCTAAAATATGCAATTTTAGCATGGAATTGTATCTTTAAAAAGACTTTCAAGGGTAGAAAGCATTTTTCTTAGACTAGATTGATTATGTTCATTATAATATCCTGTGTATAAATGATGAGAAGATATTGACTGCACATTTGTCATTGTTTTCTCTTTCTCATTTACTCAGAAGATTTTTTTCACTTATGCTTAGGGTCACTACAAGAGCAGGCCTCTTAAGTGTGCTTAAAACACTCAAATCATGAAAAATAATTTGTGAAATATTTACTCAGTTTAATAAGTGTACTATTTAATTGATTATTTTGGGGGGATATTGGGGATCAATTTCAGGATCTTGAGCTTGCCAAACAGGTGTTTATATGATACTGAGCTATCTCCCTGGCCCTAAACTGTATTCTGGATCTACCATTCTTTATATAGAATTTTTGATGCTTGGGTTCTAGTGAACTGGAGTACTTAACAATTCTGGAATTAAATTTTTCCTTTAAGGTAACTCCTGGTAAATTTGTTTTATGTAGGTTTCCAAAGGAAATACATTATGGGGGGGTCCTCAAATTATAGTAATAGCAGTTTAAAGGACTATGTTTTTCATTATTATAGTCTTATGTGATGATATTCTTTGCTTAAGATTGTATGAACAGAATGCCAAAAATATTTGTTTAGAAATACTTGTGGTTTTCATAATGATCAACTTGTTTTAGAGATGGAAAAACAAAGGTTTTAAAAAATATTTATTTGTTTGTTTGTTTATTTATTTACTGTATTTGGTACAGGGTCTCACTCTGCAGCTCAGACTCATAGTGATTCTCCTGTTTTCAGCCTCACTAGCAATAGGATTACAGGTATGTGCCATGAGTCTGGTCTCAGCAGCCAGCTCAGCGCACCTGGCAGGCAGGGCCAGTCCAGCATGTGGTACCAGGGATCCAACCCCAGTGCCTCTGCTTGTCTAAGTGGGTGCTTAGTCCACTGAGCTATCTCACTGGCCCTGAAACAATTATTTTTAAGAATCATATTTCAGGCGTTGTGGCACTGAGTGGGGGTTTGACTTTTGCTGGCTGCTGCTGCCGCCACCGCTGCCTGCCACAATTGTTCTGCTAAGGAGGCGGCTCCTCCAGGCAACTACTGTAGCTTTGGGAGCAAGGTGTTGTGCCAGATGTGCCAGGAACAGCAGCTACAGGGAGAGGGGGTAGCCTTGGACTACCAGTCTAAAATGCTGGCTTTAAAGTGTCCCTCATCCAGTGTAAAGCCTAACCATGCAGACATCCTGCTCATAAACTTACAGTACGTTCAGAAGTGGAAATAATTAATGACCAAACAGAAACTCCTCCTCTAGAGTGTCACTCAGTGTTAGTAAGTTGCCAGCAGAGCGTGGACAGAGGCAAGAAGTTCACAAGGCCTGTGCAATCAGGGCTGGAATCTCTGTCAAGGGGCAGCAGCTCTTCTAGACTATCCACAAGGCCATCAAAGACTAAATAGCAAGAAAGAAACACTGTAGTCACAGAAGAGGTTGTTGTTATGCTCTCTTATCAAGTGGAAAACTGTAAAAGCAAGTTGAAGCAAGACCTGTATAACAAAACATTCTTTTTTTTTTTTTTTTTTTTTTT
>PVJA010038826.1:0-19560 GCA_004027025.1 Myocastor coypus
GGAGTTGTGTCATTTTAATCTTTCTCTAGAATACCTTTTAGTAAACTATGAAGGTTTGGCTTTACCCTCATGAAATTCTTTAGTTGTTCTTTGTCCCGAAAGTATTTCACTTCTCCACTGAACTTGAAAAAGAGCTTTGCAGGGTTTAGCATTCTGGGCTGGAATTTGTTTTCTTGTAAGACTTGAAGTACTTTGCTCCATACTCTTCTTGACTTGACGGTTTGTAAAGAGATCTACTGTTATTTGAATAGGTTTTCCTTTAAATGTGATCTGTTTCTTTTCTCTAGCAGCTTTTAGTACATGGTTCCTGTGATGAATTTCTGGGATCTTGATTATTATATGTCTGGATGTGGTTTTAATTGTGTTGATGTTATTTAGACTTCTATATGCTTCAGTTACTGAATTTCAAATTATTTTCCCATATTTGGGAAGTATTTTGCTGTTGCTTATTTCCATATTCTCTTTATATCACTTGTACAGACTCCTTTTTTTCTCATTGATGCCTATTAGTCTTACTTTGTTCATCTTTGCATCATCTTGCAGATGTTGAATTATTTTTTCTTGCATCCTAGTTGTTATTAAGAGATCTTTTCTTACCTCTTCACTAGCTGCAATGGTGTCTTTAAGGTCTGAATGCTTATTTTTCACTTTGATTGAAATAGTTTTGCCAGCTTGTAATTGAGGTTTTAAGTTTCTCATAGCACTTTGAACCTGCTTCATACACTCTACTCCTTTCCTATATTGCTAATTGCAGGATTCCATCATTTTTCTATTCTCCTCTATTTATCCTGCCTTCTGACTTTTGTTTTGGAGCTTTGGTAGTGTTCTTACTTTAGCGCCAGGTCTAGATCTATGAAGTTCAAAGTTGTCCAAGTGTGTTTGGCTTGCATCTGGCTTCTGAGCTCCACTTCTTCTTATTGTAGCCCTTGGAGGCAAACCTGCTGTGCCACTGTGACAAGATGTTCTGCTCATGGAGCAGCTGGGTGGATCTTGTCTCTAGTCACTCTTCAGGGAGTTCTGCAACAGTTTTCCACACTTGGAACCCTGGGCCTAGTTCCTCGGTTAAATGAGTTTCTGGCTGTCCCAGGGTGATCTCATTCATGCACCAGGCCTAGTTGCTGGGTTGAATGAGTTTCCTGTGGACCCCGAGTGGTCTACATCTCAAATCAGGCCTGCTTTCTTGGTTGAGTGAGTTTCTGGTCAGCCCAGGGAGGTCTCACTAATGTGGTGGTCCTGGTTGCTGGGTCCAGTGAGTTTCACTGGGCAAAGGGAAGTCTCACACATACACCAGGCCTGGGTATGCTTGCTGGGTCAAATGAGTTTCCAGTGGCCCAGAGCAGTCTCACTCACAGGCGGGGCCTGGTTGTTGGTCAAATGAGTTTCTGGGCAGGCCCAGGGCGGTCTATGCCACATGCTGGATGTGGTTGCTGGTCAAATAAAATTAAGTTGTTCTTATAAACACTCACAATTAAACATATCAGGCTGTAGATTATTTTCCATTTTAGTTTTTAAACGGAATTATTGGTATATAGTTGTGATGCTTAGTAATTATATTCATTGTGGAATCAATAGCTATATCTGTTTGTCTGTTTGTCTATCTATCTAAGTATCTGTGATCACATATAGATAATTTTTAGGCTCCCAGACACCTAATTTATCCTCATAGATAGAGTAATTATGAAAGCAAATATTCTATCCACTAGGGATTATTTTGGCATCAATAGCCAATGACTAAATTCAAGGTAGAAAGCATAAATAACACATTTTATAATTGTAAAGGAGCTCTGAGAAACATAGTCCCTGATCAGTCAGAAACTTGACTGGAGTATGCAACCTGCCTTTATGGGACACCATTTCCGTGAGCAGAATGGAGTGCATAACTACAAGGGGGCAGAGTAGACCTCTGTAAACCCATTCTTGTAAAGATTTGATAATTTACTTTTGCCAGTATTGCCATGTAGACTTCTAATTACATTGTGTTTGCCACACAGTTTTCTTACAAATCAATGAGCTTCCTCTTTAAAGAACACTTATAAATTTAGTAGCTTTTTCTTGTCAAAACTTAAGTAAATTATCGAATATATATATATATGTATATATATATATATACATATATATATATATATATATATACATATATATATATATATATATATATACACGCATATGGGGTAATTTATATATATTTATATATGACCTATATATATAGTCAATAATAACTGAGAGTAAAGTTAAAAATACAATAAGAATTTTGAATACACCTTTTTTTTTCTAATAGCAGCATTAATATGGAACCTCTGAGACTTACTAAGAACAAAAGTAAAGTTTAGATGACATGTGCTTCATTTATGGCTATAGTGCAAATGAAATCCCAAGTGTGGCATCTTTCTTTGTTGACTTGGAATTTGGTTTTGGGAAGTCGAAGCAAAGCATGTCTCATTCTGCAACTTTCAGGAGGATCAAGGCATAGAAATGGAAGGAATAACAAATAAATACTGTGGTCGAGTATCCAGTGAAAGCAAGTGCAGATCCTTGCAGATTTTGTGACATTAAAAGCAAAGATAGCCGGGCGTGGTGCAATCCCAGCCCTTGGGAGGCTGAGGCAAGAGGATCGATGTGAGTTCAAGACCAGCCTGGGCTACAAAAATGAGCTCAAGGTCAGCCTGAACTACGTAGTGAGACCTTGTCTCAAAAAGACCAAAAAAAAAAAAAAGAAAAAAAATCAAAGATAAATAAAGAACAAATATTTCAAACTTATTAATAAGAAATAGCGCATCTTAAAACTTTGGGATTGTAAAAAGTGAGAAGTTTCTATTTCTTCATTAATCAACCAGTCACATAATCACTGTAATATAATATTTTTGATATTTTAAAATCAATGGAGTTGAACAAATGTGAAAATAGTACATTGCTATGATTTTCAATATTTTATATGACAAACCTTACTATGCCATTTTTACTTTGATAACTTCTATTTAGATATAGAAAATTTGGGTCACATATGGGTAGATATGTTCCTCATAAGATTTCTAAAATACTGTTCTCATTTATCATGTTGCAAGTTATATAGCATACTTAAAAAAAGTAAACATTCCTTTCTGCAGTGCAGACCTCAAAAACTGCTCATGTTTATTATATTCTTCATATTCAAATATTATTCTCTATGTATCATGAAAATAAGTCATTACATCATGCCGATTCTCTGAAATATATTTCACATTATTTTTCTATGGTGGCTGGAGGGCTAGTCTCATGCAGAGGCACAATGAAATGTTGGTCTTATTTTTATCTTCTTACTCCCATAGTAAATCACTAATCTGTCCTAAAGATTTGAATTTCTTATATTGTGTCTCATCACAGTTTTACAACATTGATTCTACATAGCTGATTTTGGATAGGTTGAAGCTTCTGCTTTTTAAGTTGCTTGATACTTTGTATGTCTTTGTTCACCTAATTCTATTCTTTTTTTAATCTCCTACTTATAGTTCTCAGTTATAATTAATATGTATTCGAGGAAATATTCCTTGAAACACATACCACGCAGTGGCAGTCCTTATTATTCAATTTCTTATCTGCTACTGGAAGCAAACACTTCATCACATCTCTTCCAATAATCACTTCAGATTAGGCTCGACTCTATGTCAAGCTTTCTTAAGGACTATGCATCAGAACTTTCATTCTACAAAACCTTTATGGTGCCATTTGTAAGTCTCATTCATGTGAACATATAATTTTATTCAGTCTTATAGTTTATCATGTTTCTTGATGTATCTTGGTGCTCCACTTGGAGTGGTTACAAAGGCCAAGACTGTGGGGTAGGCAAGTAAAGCACCCATACATTTCCCCAGTATGTAGGAGGGAAGTAGAGTTATATGCACATTTCTATTTCTATCTCAGAATCCATCCTGGGAAGAAAACATGTTTTAGATAGTTTTGTGTGTCTGATTAGTTGGATGTTTTGGAAAACTCAATGTTTAAGAGGACTACAGAGGAAGTAAAATGTATCTACATGAAAGTTAAGTTGTAACCTCTTATGGCTTGTCCTGGCAGTGCTGTGGCTGTTGGTATGAGCCATTACCTTTAAGGACTAGAGAGAAAAAGAAGCTCAGGTTCTAGCCTAATGTGGCTACATTAAGAAATATGGTCTTATTAGAGCTATGGGCAGTGAACCTATCCAATTATATAGCATCAAGTCCTGTCACTGCCTCTAGAATACTGTGATAATATTTTGGTAGATCTGTACAGCTGCCCGTGCCTGACATTACTCTGCTTCATCCTAAGTTTTATAAGACTTACCAGCTGCCAACGCACATGTATGTGCATAGATACTTGCATATGTAAACGTAGACTTGCAGATGACATTTTGTGACTAATATCTTAGTGACTAAGCCAGCTGCATTGGCTTAAAAATTCATCTTCTGATATTGTACTGGATATTTTCACTTTTATATGATTCAAACTTCTGTATACCAACCGGGCATGGTGGCACACAGACACGTGGGAGGCTGTGGTAGGAGGATTAGTGCAAGTTTGAGACCAGCCTGGGCTACAAAAGTGAGTTCGAGGCCAGCCTGAACTTCATAGTGAGACCCTGTTTCAAAAAGAGAGAAAAAAAATCTGTATACTAGACTATGCTTTAAGTCAATAAAAATCCAAACAATTGAATCTTAAGTACTTTACTATAAAACCTTGAAATTCACGTGTGAGATATAAATTATATGGTAAAGCACACAAATGTTAAGGGTTTTACTGAAAATATTTTACACTGATAATTTACTTAAGAGTGAAATTTAATGTTACTTCTCCCATAAACATGTTTTTTTTATTAAAAAAAAATTCATTTTCTCTTTTCTTGAAGGAAACTGGATGAATTCACATATACTTTGTACACAGCAATATTAGTCATTGAAATTTTCAGTTAATTTTAATAGCATGTTTTCTGAAATCTATAATATATGAATTTTATAACAAAGCAATGTTTGATGCATAACTAAGAAAGAAAAAATTTCAAGATAAAAAAGGGGCAATGTTTAAGCTGTTTCAAAAACACTGCATACTAGTTGAAAGAGACACTCTAATCCTCTGTATCCAAGCATTCCAGAGGGTGTGGCAGGACGATTGCCAAGAGTGCCAGGCCAGCCTGGGCTGCCAGTGTGGGCACAACAGTAGCTTGGATAACACCCCAAGACCCTGTTTCCAAGTAATTGGAAACAACACAAACAAACAAACAAACAAAAAACTAAGAAGGAAACAATGAGTAAGAACTATGTACTTAAGCTATTCCTCAGTTTCTCCGTGTTAATTTGTGAGGTCATCAGAATGAATTTTTCACTCACATGATTTTTTTATGTAACATTGTTTATGCTTTCAAAAGTTTTGTGAATGAAAACTCTTAATAGAGGGATGAACTATTATTTCCAATGTTTACCAAGATTATAACAGCTATTTCACATGTTTTTTCATGTACAAATAGGCATAAGTATGTAAGTTAGGAAGGGTCAACCATGATTATCAGATGAATTCTGATTTCAGAGATGGTGAAAGAGGAAAAAATTGTGTTTTGGGGCACAGTACCTGCTTGGCAATTGCCAGAGTGCTGAGTCTAGTGACTAATTCTCATCAATTAATTGTGAACAAAGGGGAGTCTAATGGATCTGTTTATTAAGGCTGAGATTATTCACTGGTTGGCCAGGCTCCTTTTCACCTTTTTTAATTCAGGCTTTGAAAGCTACCTAGAGAAGATGATAATGCACAGAAAAGGTTAATGAATCTCTGAGTCACATGATGGATGCAAACCCACTTTAGTAAAAAGATTTCAAGGTCATCAAACAAACTTTTCTCTTTCTGGTCTGATGTTGGTGCTACCCTAAATAATAACTGGTGAATGCCATCATTGAGATGTGAGATTATTTCCAATTTGAGAAAAATTACCCCTATATTATTTGAAATTCTTTATGAAATAAGAAAATATTATCCTTCAATCACTTGGATAATATTTAGAAGCAAAACCATTAATCTGCTCTGCTGATACTATTTCTGATACAGCTTCAAAGTCAAAAAATAAAATCAGGGCCACAGAGACAGTTCAGCAGTTGAAGCACCTGCCTGGTAAGCACAAGGACCCAGGTTCAAGGCCCACTACTGCATACTGTGCTGGCACCGCATGCCTCACAGGCCCCACTCCTTCCTGGCTAATGAACCAGGTTTGGTGGTGCTCACCTGCAATCCCAGCACAGGGTGGACTACAACAGGAGGATCACTAGGAGTCTGAGCTGCATAGCACCACGCTATACCAAATAAATAAATCTAAGATAAGTAGATAAATAAATAAAAACATAAAACCATAGACAAAAGTTATTTATTTATTTATTTAATTGCATTTATGTATTTGGTATAGGGTCTACAATGTATCTTACACTTGTAGTGAGAGTAGCACAAAGATTACAGGCATGCGCTACCATGTCCAGACTCGGTTGCTGGCTCAGCATGCCAGGGGGCCATGGCCGGCACAGTATGAGGTCCCAGGATTCAACCCTGGTTCCTGCACTTGTGAAAGAAGGTGTTCAGTCTGCCGAGCTATTTTGTCAGCCAGCTAAAGCAATTTAAAAGTTTAAAATATGCAAACTCAATCTTTCAATTAAAGTACCTCCATCAATATAAAAGGAAAAATTTCTGTTGCCATATGAGTCAATGTGTCAATACACATATAATTTCCAATAGGATAGCAAAATATTCTAGGGCTGGGCATATAGCTCAGTGGCATAGTGCCAGGCTGGCAACAGTGAGGTTGTGAATTTGATTTCTGGTACCACCAAAAAGTAAAAAAATTATTAAACATTTTTCCAAAAGATGTTAAGTAGTAAATTTTCTTTCTTAAGTACCTTCAGTGGTATTCAAGGCAGAATATATTCATAAAGTAGTAAACTGTATAATTTGACTTACAGGATCAACCTGATTACTAGCTCATGTGTTCCTGGCTCAGCCTTGCCTTTCGTGTTTAAAGTCGGAAAACTACAAGGAAATGAGCACACATCAACCTGAAGTTCTTAAGACTTCCCCTTATACTCAGGCAAGAGGAAAGAGATGCCTAAACACACAATCATAAAGGCTAAAAGGATATGTAGGGCTGACTCTGTCTTACAAAATTACTCAGCTATTTGCTTGTGCAGTTGCAATTTCCAAGCTACTTGTATTTTTTTTTAACAATAACTAATACATTGCATATGGTTGTCTTTGTCACAGTTGTTCAGAGTACAAGGTGCAAACGTGATTTCTTATCTAAACATCATTAGTACAGATCTTTCTTTTCATACCACAAAAAGAAAGCAGCCGTATATTTAGTCCAATAGTCCGTAACAATAGTGGATTATCCACTCATCTGGCATTATCAGAAGCTGTTGACTTGAGTCTTTTACAACTCAGCATATTAATATGGCTTTCCTTCTCATAACTTTTGGTTAGACTTTTCTGCTAGATGGTTAAGACCAAGATCAAGATTGAGCCCCTGGCCCCTGCTTCTGCCTAAGCAGGTGCTTTAATCTGCTGAGCTATCTGACATGTTTTTGTGCTATTTGCTATTGATTCATACACTGACAATTATTCTATGTAGTTTTTCTATTTCTTATGTTGTTCATCTATGAAGGCATCTCATCTCTAAAGGGTAAAATATACTATTATAAATTGCATTTTCATAATTCATGTCATTTAAACTAAGTATAGTACTTCATGCTATGTATATTCAATATTTAATAAACTGCAAGGGTGGACATTTACTATAAAATATTTATTTTATGAAGACTATAGAATGACTATAGAGTCATAATATTGCATATTATAATTTATTCTGATTAATTCTTAGAAGAATCTTATATAAAAATATGAATTTTGAAAATGTTTAAAAACTGCTAGTTAATATATGTTCAATACTGAAAAATATCAAAGCAAAATGGACTCAAGCAAAGTAGAATGAGGGAGAAACTGTACAGTCCCAGCTGCCTAGTGTAACTACTTTAAATCTTCCCCATTTCTTTTTTATTACTTTTAATAAGAAATATCAATACAGTAGTTTCACAACACATTAGTAGTATATTCGCAATAACTGACACATTACATATTGTCCTCACAATAGTAATATAAAGCACAGGGTGTGGCCATGATACTTTGTCTATTTGATATTGGTAAGGAAAAAAAGAAAGAAAGAAGTCTTCTCTTTGAACTAAGAGAAAGTAGATGTATATATAGTAGAATGTCCCATAATTGCAGTGGGTTATTGGTGAAACTGGCAATGTTGGAGATTGTTCATTTAAGCTTCTTATCATGCTAATCTAGCTCTGTGTTTTATGCCTCGAAATTAAGCTTTCCCACTGGGTGATTGATGAAGGGCAAGTGGAAGCAAGACCTGTGTGGCATAACATTCATCTTTTGTATCTTCCAAGGTCAAATCCCCTCAGGATTAACTTTGGAACCATGTACAGTGCTTTGCAGAACTGTTGTCAGTGTCAGCCTTCGGGACAAGTCACGGCCATTGCTTGGCCATTTTGCTTTCTGTGAAAGCCTGAGAGAATGTTTTTCTCTGGGTGACTCTCCTTAGACGCACTATAGTCCATTCATCCCTTTCCTCTGAGGTCCCATAATCTCCTTGACCAGAAAATTTTGGGACACCTATGAGTTATAGGATACTACAGCACAGGTTGTCTTATGTCCTAAGTCCTTACTGACCTTGAAGGGCTAGGGCCAAAATATTCTTCCCCATTTCTTTTAATCCTCTTATCCACACTATTTCCAGCTTCATTAGAAAAAAAGTCACTTTATGTGTCTTTATATACTATGTTATAATCTAAACTTTCATATTGTGATAGCTTAATACATTCACAGACTGATAAGTACTAAAATTATATTTAGCTGTCCAGTACCTTGTATCAGTATAAAATGTATTTATCCATCAACTCAAATATTTGTAACTTTACAAACATGTCAAAATAACTATTCTTTTAGTTACTTAATTGATGTAACAAAATTGGTATTATATATAGACTACAGGTTTTCTGAGTCAATATTTGTTATATGTTTAGATATCTTAAGTATTGTTAAAAAGTACACTAAGAAAAAAACTTAAAATAATTTATAACCTATTGTACAATGATTTTCTTGCTAAATAAGTAATACAGATTAAAACATAATTTTCAAATGTATGTGTCACTTAAAGGTTTATAAATGGAGACTATTGGATAGTACTTCTGACAACTTGTTATGTTGATCTTTTATTTAATATATTTTTTTTTACTTCATGACTGAGGGTGTCCCAGACGATTCTAGATAGCTTACAGGCACAGTGATTTAGAAGGAAATTTAAAAATGAGGACTCTTACATGGGAACTGTAAGTGAACCTGGAAGGGAGGCCAGAACCTGTAGACTAATAAAGTCAGCATGAGCCATACATAGCCTACTCTGATCTTAGGTCACAAAGAAAGAAAAATGTCAGCATCCTTGATGACATATCAGCTACCCGCTGCATCACCTGAGGAAAGCTCTGTCCCTAGACCAGCTTTCCTTGAATTTCGTGAGAAGACTGAAGAATAATATCACGTGCCTTTCTGTTCAATCTTTTATTAATACTGGATACCCCTAATTTGAAGTCAGTGAGCACTGAGCAAGGAAACTCAGAAAATAATGGAACTATACAGCAGACTAAGCCCTTGCTTTGGCAAGCATGGAGACCAAGGCTCATTCCCTGGCACCACGTGCCATGTGGCCCTGTCCCTGAGCTCCTGACTATAATTCCAGGACTAGGGAAGCTGCAAACAGGAGGATCACTAGGCATCTGAGCTGTGTAGTGAGACCCTGTACCAAATACATTGAAAAATAAGGAAAACCCAAAGAAAACATTGGAGCTATAATAAGTATGGATGCTCAGAATTAAGCAAATGTTACCCGGAGAGCAGTGATTTTCAGAGACTCATAATTATATTATCTTTGTCTAATTCTTTCTTATAATATTTCTATGTCAATTTAACAAAGTTTTGGAATACAGGGCACACATATGTTTTACAAATGTTTTACTTATTTCTTAATTTTGATGATTTTCTCACATTCTGAAGTTACTCACTTTATGTCAGCAACTGTATCTTTTTTTTTTTTTTTGGTATATCTGACTTCTATTTCAAGGGAAATATACATATGAATAAACAACCATTACACCTTCCTCAATTACTAGTTTGGGTTAATTTGTTTCCTACACAGTGGTCATCAGCCACAGACATTATCCATTAAGGTAATCCAGCATGAAATGAGAAACAGGTTTGTATAGTTTGTGTATGAAGTTATAAATGGTGTGATCACATATATAAACTGAATGATTAAATTTAAAAATGTATGTTATAGTAAACAGTGCAATAATCCTCCCCAGAACACCGCCTCACCCCCCACCCCTTTTTTTTCTTTTTGAGGCAGGGTCTCGCTATGCAGTTGAGGCTGGCCTTTAGCTCAGTTTTGTAGCCCAGACTGGTCTCAAACTCGCACCGATCCTCCTGCCTCAGCCTCCCGAGTGCTGGGATTACAGGCTTGCGCCACCACGCCCGGCTCCTCCCCCCCTTTTGAGCACACTTATGGCCTTGTTCACACCACTTTCTGAAGCAGTTCTGGATGTTCTCTTTCTGGAATCTTTACAGGCTGTGACCAAACACACAAAGTGTGCTGCTGCTGAGGGCCACCCACCAGCGGAGAAGCCTTAGGAAGCATACTGAAGCTACCCTTTACCAGGAGTGGCACTAGGCCTCTTCCGACCCTTCCCTTTACACAAAATGATCATGAAACCTGAACTTGTTCAATCACCTTGGAACATCAAGAAAGCCACGCCAGCACAGTTGAAGTCTCTCAAGAGAGAGAAGTTTGATGGCTGCTTCAGCAACTAACAAGAGTGATGGGATAAGTGTGCTTAAAGGAAGGGGGAGTCCATAGAGAGGGATTAATGGCAATGCATCTTTTACCGTAACAAATCTATTATTTTTTTAAAAAGTATTTTCAAACTGATTAAATCAAAGTCTTTCTTTCTTTCTTTCTTTCTTTCTTTCTTTCTTTCTTTCTTTCTTTCTGCCTTCCTTTCTTTCTTTCTTCTTTCTTTCTTCTCTCTCTCTCTCTCTCTCTCTCTCTCTCTTTCTTTCTTTTTTTCTTTTTTTTTTTTTTTTTTTTTTTTTTTTTTTTTTTTTTTTTTTTTGTATTTTAGAACAGTATCTACAGGGTCTACATGGTCTCATTACCTAGATCGAATTCCTAGTGATCCTCCTGTGTACAGCCTGCCAAGAACTGGGTTTACAGGAGCATACCACCATGCTCAGTCTCAATTCCTGTCTCATCATGGCCTGGGGGCGAGACCAGCACAGCAGGTCCACAGATTGAACCTCTGTCCCCTGCATCTGCCTAAGAAGGCGTTGTAATCCACTGAGCTATTTGGCCTGCCCATTTGCTGTAATAAATTTAAACACATACTATTAATTTTGATCAGACCTGGCAGGTCACAATAAATGTAATTGATTTATGCTTCAGTAGAGACTCGATCAATCACAATGGTACTTTCAATATTTACTTTCATCTTTGTTGAAGACTACTGAGTTTCATTGAATTATTTTGAATCAAATTTTATCAGGTATTTCATAAAGTTCACTATGTGCACATAATTTGACCAAATGATTCTAGTTATGGTAAAAGTAAAACAAAAAGTAGTTTTTACATAGAACCTGGACATCATCGTTTGTGAGAGTTTATTTGTAATCATCCAATGAAAGACTCTTCTACTAATGAATTCATGAACAAATGGAAACAAGCACACACTGTTGTTCCTGTCAACAGGGAGTTACAAAGAGGACAGCTGACGAAGTTGAAAATATGATATGATATATCTGTAATGGATAAAAAGTTTCACTCAAGTGGATACAAAAGTAAATTTAAATGTTACTAAGCTTCTACAAAAGAAAACTATGAAAACAGAAAGAAGATCCATACTTTCTAAGGGATAACACCATGAAGGTTTTTCAGTGACAGGATATTTGTAAATTCTGGTTATGCGAGCAGCTGCATGACCTTATAATTGCAATAAAAAATAATGCAAGAGTCACAAAGCACAAGAAGTATATGACACAGAATACTATTCAGACATTGAAAGCCTATAAGTTATCATTATTTGTGATAAGCATACACTAAATTGGAGATGATTATGTTAAGTGAAATAAGCAAGATGAGAATGACCTGGGCTGTGTGATCTCACTACAAAAGGAATCTAACATTTGGGACTGAGGTAGGCATGGTGTTGCACACTTATAATCACAGCATTCAGGAGGCTGAGGCAGGAGGATCACTGTGAATTTGAAACCATCCTAGGCCCATAAGTGAGTTCAAGGCCCACCTGAAATGCACGGTGAAAACTGTCTCAAAAAGAAAAGAAAAAGAAATAAAACAAATAACAAAATGAAATGTATAACTCATAGGAGTCAACAGCAGAAGGGTGGTTATCAGAGGCTAAGGATCAGTAAGCCCAACAGCAGAGACAGGATGGGGGTACTACAGTACAACTGATAGTGCTCAGAAGGTCTGCGTATCTGTCACTTGTGAAAGTAAAAATATAGGCCAAAAGATAGCTCAGAAGTCTAAACTACCTGCTCAGGCAAGCCTAGATAACCACAAGGACCCTGGTTTGATACCCAGAACCACATGCTGAGCCAACCATAACATTAAAAAAAGTAAAAATAGATATACATAATATGTTTTAAAAATCTACAAAAAAAAAAAAAAAGAGGATTTCATTATTTAGTAAGAAAGAAAAAACAAATATTTTAGGTTGTCAGCCTGGTTAATATTATTCTAATGTAACACAATGCACATAGCAACACATGGTACCATTGTTTTTATGGTGGATGAAATCTAACCATAATTTAAAATTTAAAACTTATGTGATCTAAGCAATTTTGGTCATCACTGGATAAATTAAGGAGTAGAAAGAGAACTTTATTTTTAAGAATAATGAGTATGGCTATGGAAAAATTCAATTCGAAAGCTAAAATTAGCTACATATATGACTCATAGATTTCTGTATAGGAGAAAAACATATTTTGAAAAAACATAGACAAACTAATGGGAACAAAACAATACAAGAAAATTTAAGTTATAGCCATGTAAAATAGACAAGTTTTAAAACACACACTGATAAAATTGAGAGCTGAAGTCAGAAATTATGGAAAACTGAAGACCTTAGATTAATTTCCTATCTAACATTTTATTGTATTTATTTATTCCTTTATTTTAGCACTGGGATTCAACCCCAGGACCATGCGCTTCCCAGGAGGGGCTATGCTGAGCTATATCACAGTCCTTCATCTAATGTTTTACAAATACAATGACAATTTAAAACCTGATCTTACAAATTAAAATGTTTTAAATATTTAAAAGACAATAGAAAAAAACAAAGGAAAAATAAATGTCCTAATGCCTGACTACTATGAGCAAACGATGATAAACATCATCCAGACTGACATACTTGCACAGCATTGTTCCTGTTACCTATTTATTGTTGTGATGATTAGGCACCTCAGGCAGAGAAGCCAGTAGGATAGAGGCAGGAAGTCTCAGAAGAGATTTCGCTGAAACTACCCTAAAAATGCAATAGTTTAAACTTTTACAAATTTATAAACCCTTGCATTTCATTTACATATTTTTTATTTTGTAATTTTATTTATTTTAATAAGTGACAATGAGACAGTTTCAAAACACATTAGTAGGACAGCCACAATAATTATTTCTTTTTAAATGTTATACTCCCTTATAAAAGTGCAATAATTTAAGTCATTTGGGAACAACTAAATATATAAAATAATCACCATATCAGTAGGAATAATCCTGATATATATAATTCCATTTTATTATTCCAAAATAATAAATCATGTAAAACACTTAATATTTGAGACAAATGTTCAACTGTTAATATACTCCACTTCTGTTTAACTGTGTGTGAAAAATTTGCAT
Organism: Myocastor coypus; assembly: GCA_004027025.1. Taxonomy (NCBI): domain Eukaryota; kingdom Metazoa; phylum Chordata; class Mammalia; order Rodentia; family Myocastoridae; genus Myocastor; species Myocastor coypus. The sequence goes on from PVJA010038826.1 coordinate 14,012, forward strand.
CTTTCATTACGTACATTTGCACTTCATGAGAAAGACAAATCAACTGGCAGTAGCTGAACTCAATGTGTTTGAAAAAGAAAGCAAGGCTCTGTGTCTCTTGCTCTTTAATGTGTTGAGTTCTCTATTAGTTTCTTAATATGATAATCCTTGATGTATTGTGTTTCTGGGACACTTACTCATAGCAGAAGCCTATGCAAAAATTTAAATATTGATGTTCACAGTAGGATAGTTGCAATATTTCATGGCCTCTTACCAAATAAGCAGTATTTCTACTTGCCAGGATATTTTCTGTTGATGATTATTTTTTCTTCTCACTCTAAAGGAAATCCAAAAAGTCATTTTAAAATATATTTATCTGGTATGGAACTATTTACTTCTTTTCACCAGCAAGTAGACATGAAATGGAATGGATTTGTTGACAGAAGTTTCTGCTCCTGGTGACAAAGCTAGTGATTTCACTGTTTTAAACAAATTATTTTCTATCTTAGAAAAATGGCTGCCACCTGTGCAAAATGTGCAGAATATTTCATGATAAATAACTGACTTTTTCTCTAGTGCCTATTGCATATGATTATCTTAATTACAAATAAAATTTCTAGTAATCGTTAATATCCTAGGAAATATTCATGAATTTTCTATCTTAAAATTTATAAGCGTGCCTGAGTACATGCTCTCTGAAACATAACATTAATTTCTCTGTCTTGACTGAACTACAGTGGTACAGCTCTCTTTAAACTCTACCCCACTGAATATTATTGTAAAAAAGAGATGAATGGACCACCAGTTAATTTTCCCACTTTTTTTACCTAGTAAATCTCAGCAAGTTCTCCACTGGACTAAAACCGTTTATTTAGAAGTAAATGCTGGAAATGAACGAACCTGTGCAAAAGAGTAAAAGGAAAATATTACTGAACATTTTTCAAGACATTTGATAGAATTTACCAAAGAACAGGGACAGTTACAGTTATAAATACTCAGCAAGGGGAGTGAAGTCCAGATTAAGAACTGCTGGACAGCATAACAGCGTACCAACTGTTCTGACCTCTGGAAATGTGCTGACCACAGGAGCTAAAGGAAGCATATCTGCACTGTGAAGGTATAAAATGCACATGTTCATATGCTGCACAAAATGTTTGCAAAGAAAAAAGACTAGGTTTTAGGACGACAAGGAAAACGAACAAAAATATCAAAGGAAGACATCATGAAATAATTACATCTGAGATAGTCATTAAAATATAATTAAAATGAAAAAGAAAACGGATAAATAAAATTATGTAAATAACAACTATATTAAATATGTAAACTGAAATATGATGCTATAAGAACTTTAAGCCATTTAAAGATGGCTTTTTTTAACTTAAGATAAAAGACTCATGTAACTTAATGGCCTGTCCTAGACGATAACTCTTTTTATGATTGATTAATTGATTGATTGATTGGTTGATTGAATCATTGATTGATTGATTGGTTGATTTTGTGGTACTGGTGATTGAATTTAGGACCTTGCTCTTGCCAAGCAGGCACCTGTGCCACTAAGATATCTCCCAGGCCCTTTTTTATGTATTTAGTACAGGATCTACAGGGTTTCACTATGTAGATCGGACTCTTAGTGATCCTCTTGCTTTCAGTCTCCCAAGCACTGGGATTATAGTAGAGCACCAGCACACCTCGTCTTAATCACAGTCGCAGCATGGCCTACAGGTGGGGCTGGACATCAGGGTAGGGATTGAACCCCAGTCCCTGCACCTCCCTATGCAGGTACTTTAGTCCACTGAGCTATTTGGCTAGCCCAATGATAGCTCTTTTCATTGATACACTTTGGATTTAAATGCAACTTAAAGCCATACCTTGCTCTCAAAAAACAGTGTAACATTAAACATTGATATTGGGAAAGCATAATAGTAAGAGTTGTGTTAAAGGTATATATTTTATTTTAATATTCATATGAATAAAAATTAAAATATAGGGCTGGGAAGATGTCATTAGATCAAATTCTGAAAGCTACATAAGGTGTGATATGAAAATAGAATTTAAGACTTCTGTCAGTTAACAGTTTATTTCTTGTGACAAATGAATAAATAAGAAGTTCACTAATGGTTAGTAGCATATTACTTATATGTAATTTATATATTTTTCTGTTGTTTAAAGGATTACTTTTAAGAATGTACAAATGGAGCCAAGGAGATAGTTAGGAAGTCTAAGCACCTGTCTCATAAGCACAAGGACCTGGATTTGATCCCAAGTATCCTATGCCATTGTGGCCTCAGAAACCAGGTTCACAGTGCCTACTGGAAACCAAGCATGGTGGCACATGCTTAGAATCCCAGCACTGAGGAGACTGAGAAAGGAAGATCACTATGAGTCCCAGCTGCGTAATGAGATACTGTACCAAATAAATAAATAAATAAATAAATAAATAAATAAATAGACATATGCACACGAAATGCTTATTATATACTAGACAGTGTGTTACACAGGATGGCCCTGATGAGATTTAGTTATTTGTTGCATATGCAATTCATGAAGATATTTGAAAGATTCGTATAATTAAGACCAAGGAAAAGCAATACATACATAACAAAAAGTTATAACTTTTGTATCTGACAAGGTTAGTCAAATCCCCTCAGGACTTACCCTGAAACCATGTGCAGCAGTTTGTAGATATTTTGTCAGTGTCAGCCATCTGGATGAGACACAGCCATTGCTTAACCAATTTGCTCTCTTTGAAAGCCTAAATGTTTTCTCTCTACATGACTCTCCTTACATACACTGTACATCATCAATCATTTTATTCTGTGGCCCCATAATCTTCAAAAATTTGGGGCATCACTGAGTTACAGGACTTTACAGTACAGGTTCACTTATAACCTTATGACTTGAGTTTTCACTGACCTTGAAGTGTTAGAGCAAAAATATTGGCTGTCTTTGTAGCCCTTCTTAACAATCCAGCACAGAACTATAGCCATGAATTATGAAAAGTAAAGCCATATTAATATACTGAACTGCAAAAGGCTGAAGTCAGCAACTTTTGACATTGATAGTCCTGCAAGTAACCCACTGTTATTATGGGCTATTGGAATCTATTGGGTTATTTTGCTGAAGATATACACTTACAATATTTCAATGGCATTGAAGCATCCATCTCTGACAAACCAAAATAAAAAAGTGGAATATAAATGAAGTACTAGTTTGTATTGAAAAAATGTATGTATGTATGTATTTATGTATACAACATAGGATAGATATACAGCTACTTTGTCTTAGTTCAATGACAATAAATATTTTTACTAATAGTGTTTAGACAAGATATCGTGTCTGAATCTTGTACTGTGAATAATTACTACAAAGACAGTAATATGTATTGTATTAATTATTGTAACTGTCCTACTGACCTGTCTTGATATTCTCTCATTACTGTTTCTCATTAAAATTAATTTGAAAAATAATAATTTCTAGTTCCAAGCTTATTAAATTTGAGGAGCAATGTTTCACATATTTGTTGACAATTTGAATTTGTCCTTATGTAAATTTCTTTCTATTCTGAACTCGTGTTTTTATTCAACATCCCTGTCAGTTTGTGTTGTTTTCTCATATGAATAATTTAATTTGTGCAAAAAAAGATAGGCAAAATTAAATTTAATGTGATAGTATCAATTTTATTTATGTGTTTCAAAGATTCTTACTTTATGTAATATGTACATTTATTTCTTAATATATGGAGGATCTATACTTATGTTAGTTTACATGCATATATAATACATGTACACATATAAGCATGTACTTTATATTTCTCATACTTAGTTTCAGTAATAAAATTTACACATAAGTTTAAGTAAATATGATTAAACATTGTATTGCACTTAATTAATTTTTATATGACTACTTCTCTTTCGCTTATCTATAAAGTACTGAAAAGTACCCCAGATTAATAAGCTGGTTCTATGCATTGTATATCTTATGAACATAATCTTTTATGGAGTCATACATGTATGACTGTACAAGCCTGACTAGTTGCCATAGCAAGATACCTTAGGTGGCTTACATCACTTGCTTACATCTCATTTTTCTAGAGGGAGAAAATGTAAGATCACTGAGTCAGATAATTTTCTTTCTAATCCTCTCCACTTGGGTTGAAGTGGCTGCTCTCTTGGTAAGCTTTCATATGACTTTTTGCGCTGTGCACCTGCAGCTGTTCTTACAAGAACAACTATCATTGGATTCAGGGCCTAACTTGTGACTTCCTTTGTCCTTCGCTATCACTGTAAAGTGAGTATCTCTACATGTACTGCTGGGACCAGGGGATAAACACTTGATTTTCAGAGGAGCATGGTTCAGTCCTTCACAGTGTAAAAACAGAACCATTCAATCAGGAATCATGTAGAAAGATGCATGCATTAAAAAATAAATTGTCAATTGTTTTGAATGAGCTGTTTGCTATAATTTTTTTCATCATGTTTTTTTTTCTCCATCACACTTCATATAAATTATAAAAAATCAAATGACATTGACATGAATTCAATTAATTCCTTAGAATTACTACACATCAGTACACTGTATGCATTGATTCTACACAATGTGTTAGTGAATAACATTTCATGTGATAGCTACTATTGTTATATTTCATCTTTGAAGCTATAAATTCCATTGAAAACATACTTTTATATATGGGACCCTTTAGAGGTTTACAATAAATTTTGAAAAAGCATGGTTGCTGGATCAAAGGCTTTTGTATTCGGAGTTTCAGAAAAAATTACAAAATTGATTTTTTACAAGCCAGAAATCTTGGCATTTCTATCAAATACCATATAGCAATCATTTTATACTAATGGTAGTAATGGGTTTTGCTACCTTTTTATTTTTCAATCAGGATTTACACACTTCACTTTAACTTTTAGCATTAGTGAATTCATTAGTAAATTTTACCATTCTTTTCTAGATTTAAATTTGCCTCTCTTGAAAATGAAACAAACAGCTTTTATTTGGTTTTATGTGTTTATTGTTATTAATTTACAATAATAATAATTATGAAAGGCTGGGGAGATAGCTCAGTGGCATAAATGCCTGCCTGACAAGTGCAAGGTTCTGAGCTCGAACCTTAGTTCTGCAAATATAATAATAATAATAATAATAATAATAATAACAATAATAATAATAATAAGCTGGGTGTGGTGGCTCACGCCTGTAATCCCAGAACTCAGGAGGCTGAGGCAGGAGGATTGGTGCGAGTTCAAGACCAGCCTGGGCTACAAAAGTGAGCTCAAGGCCAGCCTCAACTGCATAGCGAGACCCTGTCTCATAAAGACAAAAAAAAAGAATAATAATATAAATAATTGTGATCCATAACTCTGTAACTAACATTTCTTTTTCTTTTCCCGGAATCTATTTCAATAGTTGGCTGAAAAGGCCAGCAGCAATTTTCTCCAAGAGAAGTTTGTAATGTAAGAAGACATTTTAGGACCAAACTTGGCACAAAATCAAGACTAGTATAATGGAAGACAAAAGCGCAAAATTTTCTACTTTCATGGGATAATAAAATGGAAAGATAAAGG
>PVJA010038827.1:0-19540 GCA_004027025.1 Myocastor coypus
TTTCTTTTTTTTTTTTTTTTTTTTAAGAATTTTATCTATTTATTTATTTTTTCTTGTTTCAGAACCTTTTTTTAATTTATTCACTCATTTTTATGGTCGGCTCACCCCACCTAGAGGGCGGGGCTGGCACAGCATGTGGTGCCAGGGATCGAACTGCAGTCCCTGAAGCCGCCCAAGCTTTCCCAAGAAGGCGCTTTAGACCACTGAGCCGTCCCACCGGGCCCCTATACCGCTGATTTCTGCTATTGGAAGGTCTACTGAAAGGAACAGTTAATGCTTATTTTTTAAATTTTTGACCAATTATGCATGCTTATATCTGGTAATCTGAACACTAAGTTGAAGTCAACAATAGGCAACATAACAACCACTGCTGAATTCCTATCATTTTGCTTAGTGAAATTCTGTATCATTTCTAACACGTTTTCTCCTATCATTTCTTCTCTTAAAAATAAAAAATGGTAAAGGTCAGGGCACTAAAAAAATAATAAGTTCCAAAGAGATTCAACTCATTTGCTCATTTATTCCACAAATGTTAGCAAGTAGCATCTATACATTACAGAGATAAAAATAAGAGACTGCTCCTGGCTTTAATTAGAACCTTACGGAAGCAAGGTTTGGACCCATGGACCAGTGAAGTGTTAAGAAGTACTAAGAGGTCAGCTGATGCACAGATGGTTGCAGAAGCCACCTGAGAGCCTCTGCTTACCTAAGACATTCTTTTGACATCTGAAATGACACAGCAGGCAATGCCATACAGGCAGGGTCAATGAGACTCTAAGCAGGTCGGACTCGTAATGTGGCTAATCAGGCTTCTGGACCCCGGGGCTTCACATAGTCTGGTCTGCCATGGTCTGGCAGAGCATTTAGACTACAAAACCAGGTGCATGGCAAAGCTAGGCTCCCCAGGGTTCTGCCCCTCCCACTAGAATCTGCTCCTACTGGCTGCACCCAGTCCTCTCAGCAATAGCAAGAATAAGACAACCAGGCAGAACCTCATTAGCCAATGAGCCACAATATCAAGGTCACAGAGAAAGCTCTACAGATGACACTCGTCCTAGGCTAGTTCCTTAGCCACTGGTATTCAACAGGACTGAAGCTGCCCCATTGCTCTGTGACATTCACACAGGCTGAATGTGATATTCAGCATCTTTCTAACATTATTCATTTATTTCCTTGGCAAGTATATGCTCATTGCCATTATGTTCCAGGGGCTGTGGCAGGCAGGAGAAACAGCATAGTGAGAGACGAGGTTCCTGGCAAATTCTGAGTGGAACGACAGGCCCTGACAGAGCATCTACCTTGACACTATGTGACTATGTCGTGATTGGCCGGTTTTCCTATAAAACTGACACGTGGGAGGCCAAGAGTCTTTTGCATCGCGCATCCTTGGCGTACAGCTGGATTGAATAAATATTTGTAGAAAAATGCAAAAACCTTATCGTTCTGTTGGAGGAACCATGAGATTATGTTAGAAATTACCTCTGATATAAAAAAAATCACAATTGGTCTAATTTGGAACTCAGAGTGATATCCTTAGACAAATGTCCAACTGGCTTTCACCTTTCCTTGGGAGGAAGAAAGCTCAGTTGTCTTTTGAAAGTGTAAATTCTCCACTGTTCCTGAAAAATTTCTCCCCCATTCTTGTACTCTGCTCAGTTCTTTTTTTTTTTTTTTTTGCGGGACTGGGGTTCAAACTCACGACCTTGCACTTGCCAGGCAGGCACTTGTGCCACAGAGCTATCTCCCCAGCCCCTCTGCTCAGTTCTTGTGGGCACTTGAGGTATTAAATTTTGGCTGAAGAAAATGACAAAGCACTGTAGTGTGGTACCTCAGTTCAAGAACACTTCTGCTGGTGAACTATTTGGTTCGCATTGTGCATCTGGCAACGTGTTGCTTTTGTATGCCAACTCTGCATCTAGTGACAAACAGGACTGTGGCCATCTTTCCCGCATGAGCATGAACACGGCCATCTTTAGAATCATGCCATGAGTTACCCTCATGGACCGAGGTACTGCTGGATACAAAGAACATGAAGTCATGTGTTCTTGAAGACCCTGTCTGTGCCTGTGCGCTGCGGCCTACTCTCTCCCTGTTCTGGTCTTGTCCTGAAAATGATAAAGCATGAAGTCCACAGACAGGGTGATGAGAAGCAAACCAAGTTTACTTTATTAGCAAAGAAGAGCTCTGGCTGGCCAAGAGTGGCTGCAAAGGAAGAGGCTGGGGACACAGCAAGGTCAAGGGTTTACATGTGCTTGTGGGCTATTTGGTTGGGCATGTAAACATGAGATGTTGAAACAATACGATTGCCACTGTTAGCTAAGTTTCTGAGGTCAGGAAGAGCAGGCTTCTCTTGCAGCCCAACTTCCCAGGGTTTATCTTGGTTAACCGAAGACCCCACCCTTTGAAACTATATGCTTTGCCATTTTTAGCTAGTCCTCTGACATTAGAATAGATCTCCCTTGTCTCCTTCAATGAGCCCCTGTCCTTGTGTCTCCATTTTCCCAGGGCGAATTTCTGCTTACTCGGGACCCTATCCTAACTCTCCACCATTGTCTTTCTCCTGGCCTCTGCACCATGACGTCACAAGAGAAAGAAGATATCCATGTGGCCTGTGTACCCCATGAACAGGTGTAAAGTGGTTGAACTGGAGATGTACTGGAGGAATGTCAAGGAAGAGTGGAACAGAAAACCCAGTGTTCCAGATAAGCAACTGCTTCCCAAGGCAGATGCAGAACCAGCCTTCTTTGCAGACACCTCTGTGCGCTGGTATGCAGACCTCTGTGCCTTTAAATGGAACAAAACATACAATTTTAGCTCTGACACTGCTTAGCATGAATGCACTGCAAACCACAAAGTTGGTGGCTCACTGTGCAGAAAAAAGCACAGCCCGAGCCCAGAAAGGACCATCTTCACAAAGGCCTCCAAAGAGCTCGGTCTGACAGACAGTCCCCTCTGCTGACACGAAACCTTCTCTATGCAGTAAGAGTGGGCGGCTGCAGCTTGCAAAGTGCTGAGGCACTGTCCCTCTGCAAGTGCAGAACTCTGATGCGCATGAGGCAGAAGGTGCCTGAGAACCTCCACGGAAGACCTTAGCACCAAGTTTCCAAGGAGTAACCCTCATGCTCATGAAGTTTGCTATAAAGGAGCAAAGCAGGGTCCTTGTGACTCCGTGGGCGGATGTCTCTCAGAAACTCTCCGGACTCCTTTGGACTTTGCTCTGTACTGATGTAGCTTTCTTCTGCTGTAACGTTTGCCAGGAGCATGACTGTGCGCTGAGTCTCATGAGTCCTTTTAATAAATCACTGACCATGGAGCCATGCTGGGATCCCAGACACCCTGGCCTCTGCTAAGCCTCGTGCTAATGCCTTTACCTATGTCATCAAATTCTCATTTGGACATGAAAAGAAGTTAAAGAAGCAAGAATTAGGAAGAAAGTGGTCATTCTTTGCAGATACAGAGAAGATATAAAGGAATCCACAGACAAATGAATAAAACAAAAGATAAGCCAAGCTATTGTGAACAAAATTAAGCGTAAAAGTGAATTACACAGCAGGGACAGCTGTGGGTCACTGCAGTCAGCATAGGTGTCACTGCATGGTATACTTTCCAATGACTGAAATAGTTTATTTTTGCGCATTTTACCACAGCAAAAAGCAAATTTTAAGTCTAAATACTAGCAACAAAGAATAACTAATATAAAATATATTTATAGTAGCAAAGATATCATGCAACTGAAAATTACTTAAACTCATGTACACACATACGGAAAAGACATCGTCTCTGAGTTGATCTACATACCTACTTCCAAGTCGAATCCTAGTTCGCATCTGTGTGTGCATGCGTGCAGGTGTAGAAGTGTGCAAGCTATGATTGCGATGAGGGTTGTAATGCTTGATACACTGGATGAATCTGAGGCGTCTAGAATCTTAACTAAGCAGCTGAGAGGCAGAGGATGTCCCTTACTGCTCAAGGACATTGTTCATCATGTCAACTTGAGAAGTCTCAAAGCTTAACTAAGTGACTCCACAGGAGGCCATGGGCTTCACTTTGTGAACATCCTGAGCCTGTGCAATGAGAAGGCAGGGTCCCAGAAACGGTGTGACTGCGACATCCACCCCAGGACAGGCAGTCTGCACGCAACATAAGAAGGAAAAGATGCTTCATCTTCCCTGATTTTGCTCTTCTTTCCTGAGTACGGACTGAATCCTCTATAAACAGTAGGCTAAATAAACCTTTCCTTTGGGAATCAGTATTTTGTCCTAGAAATGAGAAAAAGTGACCAAGACATGGTTTGTCCCCCTAAGTTTTATGTTTTTGGTTGGGAGCTTGGTTCCAGTGGAGTGTGTTAGAACTGATGGAACCTTTCCTGGGCAAAGCCTGGAAGTGGGGGAGGGGGGTCTTTGGGCCACTGGGGAGGGTGTCCTCCTGGGGCAACCTGCTCTTCTGGAGGGTCCTCTGATTCCCTCTCTGCTTCCTGGTTGGAGAGAGGATCACTTCCTCAAACACACACACACACACACACACACACACACACACACACACACACCCCTCCACTAAGATGTAACCCACTGGAAGGGCCTCACCAGAGCTGAGCAAATGTCAGAACTGGAGCTGCCTCTTGAGCTGTGAGAGCCCTTTTGTTTGTAAACTAAAAACTATTTACTCATAAACTAAACACAGTCCTTTTCTTTGTACACTAAACTTCCCAAAATTTTCCCTTCTAGTAATTCAAAATAGACTAATATCATTTGGGTGTGAAACTGGACAAGTTGATTCTAAAACTTATATGGAATAGCAGAGGACCAAGAATACCCAGCTCACTCTTCAAGAATAGAAGAAAAGGGGCCCAGCAGGATGGCTCAGTGGTCTAAAGCACCTGCTTAGGAAAGCTTAGGCCGCTTCAGGAACCACGGTTCGATCCCCGGCACCACATGCTGCTCCAGCCCTGCCCTCAGGGAAGGCTAAGCCGGCCATGGAAATAAATAAACAAACAAAAGTTCTGAAACAAGAAAAAAAATAAAATAAAATTCTTTAAAAAATTTTTTTAAAAGAATAGGAGAAAAGACTTTTCTACCAGTCTAAATTTTTAATTTCTAAAGCTCTAGAAATTAAGGAAGTAGAACAACAGAGCCCAGAAACAGAGCCTAGACATAGACTAATGTTGATGCCTACCCTACAGTAAAAGTGGTCTTGACCAATGCAGAAAGGACACAGTTTAAAATAAGTAACACCAGCACAGGAAGGCATCCACACTGAATGAAATCAGCTTCCCCTACCTGAAACAGAAATCAGTTCCTGATGAATTGCACCTAAACATAAAAGGCAAGGACTGCCTTACTTTGATTACTTTAGAGTAAGACTAAAATTTTTAAATAAAGCAAACAAGGCATTCACCATAAGATCATTAATTTTTTATTATTTGAATTAAGAGCTATTCGCCAAAAGACACCATGAGCCTCAACTATCACAGTCCAGGACCCGTCACACTGCAGCTCCATGACTGTGGTTGAATTCAGCCTTTCAGAAGTACTGCAGTACCGTACACATAGCAGCAGTGGTCTTCTAATGTAGCTTGGAAAGTTAAAGAGGATGTGTGAGATCATTCGGCCCAGAGCCAGCATTGCGGCTATCTGCACTTTGGCAGAAGCTGCGAATCTCCCTGTACATCAGCATCATGAGACCACAACTGGGATCTCCACTGTCACCTTCTGTCCTGATGAAGACAGCCCTGTGCTGCTGTCTTGCTCCCTCATTTATTCTGTCTACACAGAACATTCTGGACAAGAGATGGAGGAAGCCACCCAGCCCACACCCAGAATGCACTGCACAGGCCTTCCACCCTGGCCAACCACAGTGCTCCTGTGCAGCCCGGAGAGGCCACTGCATAACGAGGCTGCCCAGCCAGAGACCGTGTGCACAGTGAAGTTTGTCAACAATGAAGGAGCGCTGTAAACAACCTTCACCTAGACATATTATCTATGGTTTTATGGACATTTCTCAGAAACAGACATGCAAAAGGCTCTGCAAAAATACTGTGAAGAATCGTGCTAAGACACCTCAGAATCTCAAGGGTAATCACAACAATGATAGTTTTCCTAGGGTCTGAAAACCAGCTCCACACCATTTGCAGCGATTCACCTTTCCCTCTCTGTGGCTCCACACAAATTAGATTCCATCTTTCCATGCACTGAGTGTGCTGGGGTTAATTATGATTGTGAATATTCATAACAGTCATGATACCCTAGAATTTTGTATCTGCAATGGAAATCACTAAGTACAGAAATAGGAGTAGAGTTCCAAAATTAAAAACAGTAGCCTAATTCTCAAAAGGAATTCAATTCCATACCTATTGTTCAAACAAATCCCAGACTTAAAAATCTCTATAAAACTTCAACAGTTGTCTTTGAATACACCAAAGCCCGACTGCTTTATTATGCAAGATATAGGTATAGCTGACGTTCAGGTATTTTTATGATGATAATTCTAGCATATACATTTGTATCACCAAGATAGTTTGCCTCAGTTCAAAATAGATTTTACCATCTGCTTGGTAAAAGTCTGAGAAATAGCAGGGTAGTTGAAAGGACTGCGATCTCATTCTATAGGAGAACTGAGAAGTAGGGCGCTTCCTGCAAAACACTCTCTGGGAGTGTTAGCTTATGCTGGCTTGGCCTGAGGTTCTCCAGGTAGCAGAGCCAGGATCCTCGCTTAGGAATTGGAAAGAGTCAGGGAAGACATTTACTGTTGGGAGAGGCTGAGAATTCTTTTAGCAGTGAGTATTCTTTTAAAAGAAAGAGGGTCTTCCTTTTGGTAATTTATCTGTATGTTATATCTTAAAGCAGAATGTGACCTGGGCATTCCATTTCCATTCACAGCCCTGGTTCCCAATTATTTTTCAAACAGCACTGCAGTATACCTAGGAAGTTTATTTGATCCCTCTAAGCAATGCTTTTCTTTGGAAAACAAGCCCCCTGGAGTTTCTCCTATCGAGTTGAAACTGCAGGGAAAAGTTTTTAAAAAGTAGATCCTACAGGATAAAGTCTGAAGCTATTTTAACAAATATTTCTCAAAACATTGAGATATCTCAACATTTCAGAGATGAAAGATTTGGTCTGGTAAGGAATCTGGCTTCATAACTCAACACATCAGACCTCACAGAGTTAACCGTCAGCTATGCCACACCACAACCATCTCAGCCTGTTAAAATAAACCAAGGTGAAACTAGAAACAGTATTGCTGGCTCTGCATTAGTGCCTAACATATCACAGCGTCAGTTAAAATTACAAAGAAATCTTATCTTCCTTTCAGGCAGTTATTATGCCATACAGACTTGTATGTTAACAAGAAATCTTGAAAATATATATTACCAGAGGGAATCAAGGTAAAGCATAGAGCATGCACCCAAGAGGGGCCATGTTGGGAAGGGAATTTAAGCACAAGTCAAAGGTGATCTTTGGTCTGGAGAGCAGCGAGGGAAACTTACAAGCCCAGGGCCTCAGCTTTGAGGAGTCTGAAGTGACTTGTGGATCATGAATGGGAGGTGCAGGAGAGTGGAGGTGGGAACAGCGCTCTCTGGAGCCCGCTCGGCATTACACTGCCACATGACCCCAGCACACCGGAAGGTCTTTCCTCTAGCTCTGTACAGAGGACAAAACTGTGAGGATGCGGTGTGCGAATGTGGAGAAAGCACCCAGAATGCCTGACCCAAAGCAAGTGTCCAGCAGGCAGTGGCAGCCATTGGTATTGATGGCATTGCCTTTATTATTATTTTCATACAAAAAAAACCAGGACTGGTTTGGGCACAGATGGTGCTTTATAGAGGAAGAATCTTATGAATCCAGAATCTAAAGGCTTGGATATAAGCATGAACATGTATGTAAATATTTGGTCACACCTGGACCTGTCCCCTGGCCATCAGGGACGACGCAGAGAGCAGGGAAGCCTGCCTACAGTACCTGGCATGCTTCTGTCCTCTCTGTTCGCTGCCGCTGTCCACAGTGGTCTTGTCAAGCCTGGTTGCTTGTCGGCTACCTGTGATTACTTCTTCTGCCTGGAATAAAAGCACAACACACACCCAGGGGCACGTTACTCCCTGACATATGCTCCAAAATATACATTCTATGCATATATGTAATTTCTAAAGATACCAAACATCTTAATTATTTGAAAATTAGTGATCCCTATTTCCCACCAAGAGTCAAATTTAAGGCCCCTACATGGTGTGGAGGTGATTAAATGCATATGAGATGTGAATGGAAAATACAGAAAATATTTAATTTTTTAAAACTGATTCTGTTCAGGGGCCCTACCTTGATGCTCCTCAAAACACCCTCCTCGGGACTGGGGAGACAGCTCAGTAGAGTAAGTGCTTGCCTGACAAGCACAAGGGTCTGAATTCAATCCCCGGTTCCGCAAAGAAAAAAAAAAAAAAAAAAAACTTTTCTCAACTTTGAGCATGCTTACAATTCTTGCCACTTTCTGAAGCAGTTCTGGAAGTTCTCTTTGGTAAGTGTCTTTAATGACACAGTTGTGGCTGCCTCAATGTCCTGGATGGATTCAAAATGTTTGTTTGTTTATTTATTTATTTATTTATTTATTTATTTATTTATTTATTTTTTATTATGACTGGCTCAGTCTGCCCTGGAGGAGGGGATGGCGCAGCATGTGGTGCTGCGGATCAAGCTGCGGTCCCTGTGGCCGCCTCAGCTTTCCTAAGCAGGCGCTTTAGAGTGCTGAGCTATCCCGCTGGCCCAAAATGTTTATTTTTCATGGTAATTTTGACTCGTGGGTAGAGCCAGCTGTCCTCCAGTGGTGGACATGTAGAATATGGTGGATGAGGACACAGTGTAATTCCTTTACACGCCTGCCTTTTGTTGCGGTGGCAACTGGCAGGCGCATTCACTGTACTTTTGAATAGCCTAAAAGATATCCAGAAAAGAGAAATTCCACAACTGTTTTAGCACGTGGTAAGAATGATAAGCACGCTCAAAGCAAGACGGAGTACGATGAATGGAATGAGTAGAAAAGCGTCTTTTACTGAAGTAAATTTGACTTAGGCATCCAATGTATATTTGGATCACCTCTGGTTCACAGGACAACTTGTTCCCCATTTGATGGAGGACTTTTCGTGAAATACTGTGCAGCCATGCCTTAGGAGGAGATGCATCAGCGAACGGACAAGGGGGTCAGAGTGCCGCACCAGGTGGGGAGGACTCGGATGGGTCCCCACCTCTCGATGGCAATCTTTCTTCATTGTCATGTGGCACTTTAAGTGCACAATTTTTACAGACTGCAGCTGTGCCATTTCTTTATGATCTTTTAATTTTTTTTGTAATTAATACAGTGTCTACACAGATCAGACTTGAAGTGATCCTGTTTTCAGCTATCCAAGTGCGAGGATTATAGGCACACACCACCACACTCGGTCTTAGTCGCTGGCTCAGCATGCCCTGGGGGCGGGGCCAGTATGGCAGGTCAGGAATTGAACTCCAGTCCCTGTGCCTGTGTAAGCTGGCACTTTAGTCTGCTGAGCTATCTGGCTGGTCTGCAACTGTGTTTATAAAAATGCAATATGTGCACATGTACATTATTTAGCTCAGCTCCTGTGTACAGAAGACCATCAAATAGGCATCCTTCTCCCCCCAGGGGCTTTGGACAGGGTGTGCTGGGTGTGATGAGCAAAGGAAGATCTGCTTGAGCTCCTCCTGATGTAGGCTTTGAACACCAAATTGAGGACCAGCAATACCCAGAAGTTTCACAAATTGTTTTTATAAGGCTAGATTTTGACTGGGATTTCAGAGGAAAAGAACAATGAACGCTATACTGTTAAAGAAATTATATTTCAAGGCTGGAAGGGCTTGTTTGGAAATGCTTTATAAGAGGTACAGTCTCTATTCCAACTCACAGGAAATGGTATGGACTCATGCCACCAGAGCAGCATTCACTGAATAATTAAAGCAAGCGACTCACACAGCACAGAAAGACTTTATTATCAGGCATGCCTGGGGTTTGGAGCATGCTAACTCAAAAATGTTTCATTTGTTATGTTTAAAATAACAGTTAATACAATTTTATTGTTTGCCAGTAATTTTTTGTGGTCAAATGTGGCAGGATATGAATGTTTACAAATGTTTTAATTGGAAAATAACTAGTATTTTTTTTTCTATTTCTATAGCTAAACCAGTGAGCTGAATACAAATCTTTCCTTGTAGCTTGATCTATGTTAAAAAAAAAAAAATTGGTTACTACTGATTCCATTTATGGCTTACTAAACCACATTATTATGAATGGCAAGTGAAAACAGAAATAGAATCCAGGAAAAAAACTAAAATGAGTGTTCACACAGTTTGGGGGAAGGGAAGAGAGTATCGAGGGGTTGGGCTATGGGCATCGGTGTCTGCCCCTGGCAGGTGGCAGGTGGCAGGTGGCAGGTGGCAGGTGGCAGGGAGGTACGAGGCCAGGTGCCCCGTGTGCCCCAGCACTGCATTCCAACAACACGGGCTGCTGCAGTTCTAGTGTACTACAACCTGTCCATGTATCCCAGTATGCTTTACTGAAACATTCCAGGCTGTCCACCCATGAGCTGCATGTGCCTACTGAGCATTTGGAGTATGGCTAGTGCAGCCAAGAAAGTGGTTGGTCATCTCATGGAATTTTAATAAATTGCCACACATTTAACTAGAAAGGTGAAGATATGGGCAGAGTTAGTGCCAATGCTGTGTAACATAGTGGCATCTGAATGCTTCCTTAGGGCCAAAGAACATCGGACACCTCTGACTTTCCTGTGGTCCTGTTGCCAGGGTTTGGTTGCTGGGTTCTGTGGAGAGCCGTGTACTGCCGTACCCTAAAGATGGCACCGGCTTCCGCCTTCCACCCCCGAGGAGTGAGTGCTCTCCACCGTTGTTTATTACCATATATGGTCAAGGCTGAAACCCTTGGCTTGCTTCCGCGTATGTGGACCTACCATTGAGTGCCACGTAGCTAACCGGGATTGGATGCTCGGGAGTATTTAGTTAGAAGCCCGCGGGTGCTCGGGGGAGAAGGAAGAAAGACAACCGAGATTGTACAAGGGTCCTGAATAAACCGCTGAAGGAAGAGCTGTGTGTTGCGTCCTCCTTGCTGGCGCGACAGGGTTCTCCTGGTAGTGTGACTCCTATGTTCTCTTTGTCCTGGACAATGGATTGGCTTGAAAAATGGTGGCAAAGTTTCATGTGCATTACAGGAAAAAACTAGGCTCTGCAGGGTGAGGTTAAGCCAAGTAAAAGTTTAAAAAAAAAAAAAGGAAAGGAAAAATTACACCCTACAGTATAGGATGGGGTACTGTGAAGAGACAAAACAGCACACCAAATGGCGCCAGGCCACACCTACTCTCCTGGCCTGCCTGAGCCGTGACCTGCTCGCCTTTCCTGCCTTAGCCCCAGGCCACTAGTCCTGCCAGCTTGGAACTCTCTGCTCTTTCCCTGATGCACCAGAGAGATGGACCATGCATGGGACTGAGAACCAGGAGCCAGGAACCCAGCCTCCCTGACCACTGAGCACTCTAAGATTTGGAGGGCTCTGCCTCCCATGCCAGTCACAGTGCTCCCAGGGGCTGGATTGGCCCTTTGAGGGCCCTGTACCGCTTCTTAACTCCTTTCCGCCCTCCTTGGTGGCTTTCCTACTTCCCACGCGTTAATCCTGGGTGCCAATCAACGACATTTGCACGTTGGTCTCTGTCTCACAATCAGCTTCCCAGTGTGCTGAGGCACTTTAGCACCTTTCTCATTTTAAAAATATTTTAATTACTGTAATGAGGTCAATGTCAGTTAAAAACCCCAGCCAGCTTTCAGGTGGGGGAAGCTTTTGAACACGCATTACAAGGTTTACAGTGCTTTACATTGTGAACATACTAACAAGAATGGGAGCATATGCATAATTAGAGTCTTAAAACACCCTATTTCTAACACTGTTATTTGTCACATAATAAGCAGAGACAAAGATTCTCTCTGTTTATGTAAATGCAAATAGTCACAAATTTGGAACTTTTCTTCACAGGGAATTTGTTGTGCACCAGAATCTAAATGCGTGTTTTTATTTTTAAAAGATATTTTCAGCACATTTAGTTGGAAACAGTCTTTTAAGTTGAAAAGTTACAGGGAAATAAGCGAATAGCAATAAAACAAGTAGAAACAGGGAGAGGCAGGCTAGTCCCGAATCTCTGAGCTGCAGGTAAAGCTCTCCTAACCAGATGTGAGTTGCTTCAAGCAGAGGACTCCAGCCACAGAGGTCGAAGGCTCGGAACTCCTGGCCCTGTTTTCCCACGGTCCTGCTGTCCTGCATGCCCTATCTTGAGCAGTGGATGGTCACTGTCACCGCCAGAAAACACTGTCTTACTCATTTGTGCTGTGTGGAAAATTTGTAAGGGCCCAAATAGGTTCAATTAATCAGGCAATGCGAGATCAATGGCTTCCTATACCCAAAGAGGGAAATGTAATCAACCACTTAAAAATTCAACTGTGGGATAGCTCCAATAGCGCCAAGCAGCATTTTAATGTTGTTTCATTATTTTTAATTCTCAACTTGTTACACAGTTGGAAAACAGGAGTGAACATGGATTTCATGACAGAGTTTGCTTTTCTACAGACTGCAAAAGCCCTGACACAAGCTCCTCCAACAGCTGACAGCTGTCTTTGCAGCCTATGCTTGGACAGCACCCTGGGCTGGGCTCTCTTCACCTCCAGAGGAAGTGTCCTGCTCTCAGATGACCTGAATTTAATAAAATGTGTATGGCCGCATTACCAGCTATAAGAGTTACTCAACCAAGAAATGCATTGTGAGGATGTGAGAGAAAGACTCGGCTCTTCATCCTTTTTATTCAGGTTGCATCCTATAAATCGTCAATGCTTGACAATTTTTGACCCACAAAACAGTAATGGCTCAACTTAGTAGTTACTTACATGAATATAAATCAGAACGAGCCAACAGACACCACACTTTTTGGTGAAGACTTGTTCCTTACAAATAAAAAGGATGAATGGACAAAGAAAATTGATTACACTCATAATGACTATATTTGCAGAGAAAGAAGATACAAAACAATTGACCTTTTAAACTTGTTCTTATGAATTTAGCCTGGCATCTTAAATAACAATAGAAGTCACAATGAATTCTTTTTTTTTTTTTTCCTTTAGGGATTTAACCTTTTTTTTTTTTTTTTCTGCAATTTTAACCGTTAGCTCCCTGAAGTCCGTACAA
Source organism: Myocastor coypus (assembly GCA_004027025.1). NCBI lineage: Eukaryota > Metazoa > Chordata > Mammalia > Rodentia > Myocastoridae > Myocastor > Myocastor coypus. The sequence goes on from PVJA010038827.1 coordinate 13,234, forward strand.
TAAATATTTATCAACCATCTATCACATGCCAAGCACAAGACTGAGGGGTAGATAAGGAAGGATGGATTAGAACATTATCCCTGGTCACCTAAGGAGGGAGAAAGATACATTAGCAAGAGAAACGCACTGGAGGTGGTGCAAGTGACAGATGGTATGCAGAGTTCTAAACCAAAAGAAGGGGCAGGTCACAGGGGGATGGGCAGTGGGACCAAAGGAGGCTTCCTGGAAGATGTGAGTATGCTAAGAAGTTTAAGGAGTAAGCAGAAATTTTCCAGTTATTTGCCTAGGAGATGGAAAACATGCCAAGGGCAGAAAACAATGAACAAAGACCAAAAAGCAAATGAGCACATACCATAGTAGGAATACGAGGCAGACAGGCAGGTGGACACAAGGCTGCAACGCTGGGACATGCTCAAGTCTGGAGGATTCATTTCAAGGGGCTGGACCTTCTCACACGAGGCAACTGGGCCTTCGCAAAGCCATCTTTCCTTAGAAACATAGTTGCCCATCTCAGCTCAAGAGTTACGTCTGAAACATGCTTCCTTATTCCTTAGGCAGAGTATGCCATGTTAGCCAAAATAGTAAATCCAATGGAGCGATAACTTTTGGATAGAGTGTTCTTGTTCTTCACTAAATAAAGAGACATGTTTCTCTTTCTCTTAGTACATGTCAGGCGTCCATCCCCACTCAGCCCCACTGTGACAGCTTTGGTTTCTTCCAGGTTCCTCTGGCGCCTGGCTCCTTCAGCCTGCTCTCTGTCCCAGAGGAGGTTGTTGCACATATCAGCCTTCCGATGTCTCGTTTTCCTCTCTTTTGACTTCTCATCCTTATCCAAATGTTTCCTCAATCGCTTCTATACTGTAAATGTCTATAGAAATCCTGTAGTTTTTTCAGTACTCAATCGTTTCCTGATTTTTCTTATCAAATGCTTGCTGATTTTCTTTTATTTCTCAAACTATGATCCACACTTTCTAATTAGAATCTGGCTTGGGGACACAACTTTTTAAAACAAGGTTTTGTTTGTTTGTTTGTTTGTTTGTTTGTCAAGTAAGAGATCAGTCCTGGCTTATCCCAGAACTTCCAAACCCTTCCAGATTTGTTTCAGTCGTACTGGGGATGGAACCCAGGGCATCGTGCACACTAGACAAGGGCTCCACCACTGAGCTAACCACAGGGGATGCAGCTGACGACAGCACCAACATTTGTGGGGTGTCCCGAGTGTTGAACCAAAGTTCTGGAGCTGCTACACTGCAATGAGCCGGAAGAACATGGATACCGCCTTGGTAGCATGTTTTCTATTTTCCCTCAAAATCGCATCTTTGACCTGGTGTGAGAGATAATAACTGTGCAATGGTTCATTACAGAGCAGACTACTCTGCACTTGGCCAGTTTTGGATACATAGATTGTTTCGAGTTTCTCGTAATTATATTGTGGTGTCTACATAGATCCATAAATCTGTATCATTTATCCATTTTCTTGGGAGACAGTCCAAAACTAGAATCAAGTTATAATATACTTATGGTTTGATGTATGTTGACAACTTTACTTCCAAAAAGATTAAATCATCTCCTACATTCTGGCAGTTTCTAAGAGTATTCCTTATATTCTGACCAGCATTTAAAAAAATGTTTTGGAAAGAAATTTGGCAGCCATGTCTATAAGATGGCAGAGGAAAGGACGAAGGGAGTTACCACGTGCATGGAATTGTGATGTACTTAAAACAGACGAATAACACACTGTAAGCCACTAATACTTTTGAAATTTGCCCTGTGCATATGAATAAGCTATGGAAAAGTAGACAAGAAGTAGCATAAAATTTCAGATGTTTGGTAAAAACATGGATATAGTGTTTTGTTATTACATATATATATTACATATACATACATATATATATATATATATATATATATATATATATTTATGTATAGTGATGACTTCACATCTGTTGGGTTTCTTTTGAAACTATAATTTCCTTACTTTTTTATTTTTAAAGAATCTTTATTTATTTGGTACAGGATCTAGCTATGTAGCTCAGACTCATAGTGACCCTCCTGTCTCAGCCCAGTGCTGGCACTACAGGTGTGCCTCGCCAGCCCAGTTTCTATGGCAGGCACGGTGCACCCAGCCTTCTAAGGCCAGCACTGCAGGTGACACCAGGGATTGAGCCTAGCCCCGTAACTGAAATTTTCTCTTTCTAGTGTACTTTTAATAGGTTTCTAAAGGATTTTTATAAATTTATATGTAATGATTTATGTTAGTGTTTATGCTTTTTTCCAAAAAGTGAGACACACTGACAGTGTTTTATTCATCTGTTTTATTTACATTATAATTCCATGGGGGCAGGAACTCATCAACAATTATTTTTCAAGTAAATGGATAAAATGTGCATAAATAACAAGTATCAATGTAATAATTGAATAGTAATTTATTTTTTTTCTTGTTTCAGAACTTTTGTTTATTTATTTATTTTTATGGCCGGCTCAGCCTGCCCTGAGGGCAGGGCTGGCACAGCATGTGGTGCCAGAGATTGAACCATGGTCCCTGCAGCTGCCTAAGCTTTCCTAAGCAGGCGCTTTAGACCGCTGAGCCATCCTGCCCGGCCCCTGCATAGTAATTTTTAAACACAACTTTCACCTATTTTTCAGAACTATTGCTTTTATTTAGTGATTTCTGCCATTGCTTCACTTTAAAAAAATCCTATTCAGAGAAGAATGTAGATGTTCACTTTTGTTGTATCATTAAAGTAATATTTGATTATTGAAAATCAATGTGAAGTCTCCTCAAAAACCTAGGATTAACATTCTTATTTGACCCAGCTATTCCTCTTCTATGTATTTTTCCAGAAGGATTAAAATTATCATACCACAGAGATATATGTGCACCTTTGTTTATAGCAGCACAATTTGTCATAGCTAAATCTTAGAAAGAACCAAAATGCCCATTACCTAAGGAATGCATAAAAAAGATGTAGCACTTTTATACAACGGAGTAATATTCAGCTATAAAGAAAAATAAACTCAAGGCTTTTATAGGTAAATGGTTGCAACTAGTGGCTATTATCTGTTTTAATTTTTTTAATAAATTTTAATAAGAAAGAGCACTGAGATGGTTTCAAAACAGGTTAGTAGGACATTTATAATAATTAATACATTGCACATTATTGTTTTTGTAGTAGTTATTCAGAGTACAAGATGCAGACATGATATATATTATCAGTACAAATCTTTTCATTGAACTAAGAGAAAGTAGCTGTATATCTATCCTATTTTGTATATACAGATATACGTGTGTGTGTGTGTACAAAAAATGTTCCTTCATTTATATTGTTTTGTTTTGTCAGAGATGGGTGTTCCGTTGCCATTCAAATATTGTACATGTGTGAATTCAGCAAAATAACACAATGCAGTCCAATAGTCCATAATGGTGGTGGGCTATCAGCAGAACTGACAATGTCACAAGCTGTTGACTTCAGCCTTTTACAGCCCAGCATATTAATATGGCTTTACTTTTTATGCCTCATAGTTACACTTTTCTGCTGGATGGTTACGACCAAAGTAAAGCAAGACCTATATTGGCTATTTTCACAAGGGAAAAATATCAGTCTTCCATGTATTAACATCATATTGTCTCTCTAGTGTAAGAATCTGAAAGAGAAAATAATATCTGAAAGGTACAATGAATGTAGTAAAAGGGAAAGAAACTGTTTAAAAGACAAGAATGATTGGGATGAGGTAAAGGAGGAAAGAAACAAGGAGGGGAAATAAAACATGTATCTGGAGAGATCCTCCTCCTGCCTCAGCTTCCCAAGTGCTGGGATTACAGATGTGTCCCACCATCCTGGGCCAGAGACCCAACAGCCAGGCCCATTGCCCCAGCCAACCCAGCAGCCAGGCCTGCCGCATGAGTGAGACCTCCCCTGGCCCTCCAGAAGCTCAGCAGACCAGGCAGCCAGGCCAGGCATGACCAGAGCAGCCCTGACCAATCCATCGAACCACAGGCAACAGCCCTGACAGACCGACCAGCCGCTAGGGAAAAGAAACATCACATTTAAAGGAAAACCCATCAGAATAATGGCAGATTTATCTTCACAAACCATGAAATGAAGAAGAACATGGATCAGAGTGCTTGAAGTCCTCCATGAAAACAACTTCCATCCCAGAATGCTATACCCTATAAAAACTCTTTCAAGTATGAGGGAGAAGTGAAATAGTCCCATGACAAGGAATAACTAAGGAATTTCATGATGTCAAAGACAACCCTACACAGACTACTAAAAAATATTTTAGAGGGAGACCAAAATGACCTGATCTCTACAAATGACACCACGAAGAACATACCAAATATGGTAACCAACCAAACAGGAGAAAAACGGAGTAAACAGTAGTAAGTAAAAGTCGTGTTAATCATAAGTCAATACATTTCAATTATAACCATCCATGTAAATGGACTCAGTTCTCCAATAAAAAGAAATAGACTGGCAGAGTGGATAAGGAAGCAAAATCCAACAATATGCTGTATACAAGAGACACACTTAACTCACAAAGAACCTCATAGGCTAAAAGTTAAAAGATGGAAAACAATACCACATGCCCCAGCACCTCGAAAATAAAGCAGCAATAGCAATCCTGTTTGCAGACACTCTAAACTTCAAACCAAGACTGATCAAACAAAATAAAGAAGGCCACTACATATTTGTGAGGGAAGAAATTGAAGACAAAGAGGTAACGTTCATAAATATGCATGCACCTAACACGGGAGCACCAAGTTGTAGAAGACAAATATTAATGGACAGGAAAAATCTAATATCCAATACCACAATCTTAGCAGGAGACCTTAAAACCCCTTTATCCCAGAAAGATAGGTCAAACAGACAAGGCCTGCCAGTTTATTCATTTACCTGCTGAGGACATCCTGACTGCCTCCAAATTGTGGCAATTGGGAATGAAGATGTCATAAAGGAACGACGCTCCAGAACATTGCTAACTTATGATTCCCCCAGACCTGCAAGAGGAAGGAGAGCACTTGACAGGACTGTGACCTTCCTGGCCACGCTTGACAGACTATTCTCTGGACCCCCTCAGGGGGACATCTCACTTCTGTTGGCTAAAGTCACTGCAGCCTGCGACAGGGGCTGTTGCCTGGCTGTCCCTCCCATGCTGTCAGGGCACACACTGCTAGGAGGCTGTTTGACCACTAAATGCTGCTGTCCCCACAAAGCGATCGATCTTTTCCAGGACGCTTGCTGGACAAAAGACCGAGGGAGACACTGTGCAACACTGTTTGAAAACCTCTGAAAATTAGAAATTTCAAGTCCATGAACATGATGTGTAGTTCTAGGGAAGGTGTAGAATGATGTTTTCCTGTGAAATGCTTTTGTCTCTTTTGCAGCCACCTCTTCTGGATAAAACATCTGGGTAAGAATTTCAAAGTGATTGGATCAAGGGCCAGCAAGATAGCACAGCAGACTAAGCACCTGTTTAGGCAAGCGCAGGGACTGGTGTTCGATTACCAGTACTACATGCTGCAAGGAACCTGCCGCCAGGTGTCTTGAGCCAGCGAAAGAGTCCAGTGGTGGTGGCACATGCCGGTAATCCCAGCCCTGGGGAGACTGAAAACAGGAGTCTCAGAGTCTAAGCTGTCTAGTGAGACTCTGTACCAAAATCAATCAATCAATCAATCAATCAATCAATCACATATTAGTGCATAGGTCATGCTTAAGTATATGCAAGAAAACAGAAATTGTCCCATGCATATTATCTGACCACAATGCTATGAAACTGGAAATAAATGACAAAAGAAACCACAAGAACCCCAGAAATATGTGGAAATTGAACACCTTTCTCAGCAACCAGTGGGTTACAGATGAAATTAAACAAAAAATTAAACAATATCTATAGTTTAATGAAAATTCAAACACAACCTACCAGCAGTTGTGGGATGCAATGAAAGCAGTTCTCAGAGGGAAATTTATAGCTCTGAACTCACACATTAAGAAGATAGAATAGGGAGCCAGGCATGGTGGCTCATGCTTGTATTCCCAGCACTCGAGAGGCTGAGGCAGGAGGACTGGTGCGAGTTCGAGACCAGCCTGGGCTATAAAAGTGAGCTCAAGGCCAGCCTCAACTGCATAGTGAGACCCTGTCTCAAAAGGACAAAAAAAAAAAAGAATGGGAACAAATAAACAATCTTACACAACACTTAAACCAACTAGAAATGGAAGAACAAATGAAATCCAAAGCCCAAGGTGGGAGGAAATTATAAAGATTAGAGCAGAAATCAATTCAATTGAGACAAAAAAAAAAAAAA
>PVJA010038828.1:0-19526 GCA_004027025.1 Myocastor coypus
GTTTTTTTTTTTTTTTTTTTAGTACTAATCTTCTTGTCTCAGCCTCCTGAGTACTAGGATTACAGGTGTGCACCACCATGCCCAGTTTCGGTGGTTGGCTTGGTGCGGGAACCACCATGGCATGCAATAGCATGGATCAAATCCAGATCCTTGCACTTTCAAGGCAGACACTTAGAACACCAAGCTATCTGCCTGGCCGATAGTTGATAACTTAAAGCAGTGAAAGATCTTAAGGGCTGGCCAAATATCTCAGCAGATTAAATCACCTGCAAGCAGGTACAGGGGCCAGGGTTCAGTCCTCAAGCCTGCCGTTCTGGGTGCACCCCTAGGGCACACTGAGATGGCAATGAGACTGGACAGGGTGGTGTGTGCCTATATTCGCAGCTCTTATGATGCTGTAAATAGGTGGATCACTACTAGCCTGATGTAGTAGTGAGACCCTGAACACCCTATAGACCCTACCCTAAAATACAAAGAAAAAATTTTAAATATCTTAGTTATCATCCTTATGGTAAAAAGGACAAGGCAGGGACACTTCAGGCTCAGTGCCGGTAGATGCATCAAACTATGCGTTAACATCTTGTTTTCTAGTGTCTTTTGGCTATTGCTTTAATAGAAGTCCAAAATGTCTCTTAGTGCAAAGGAAATCTGAATATGAGACTGTCTTAGTTACTTGACTAGATGCCAAGTTGGCACAATGTATCGACCACTACAAGGACACTTTTAACTACCTTATTTCTCTCACACAATAAAACTCTAGCTGTGAAACACTACCACAATCAACAGTTTTCTGTATTCTCTTTTGCCTCCAGCGCCCTGGCAGGACATGTATCCTAAAGAAAAATATTAAACACCTCTTCCTCAAAGTGTGAGGGTTGAATGTCCTTCAGTGCTTAAGAATACACTCCAAAAATTCACTACAAAAGAGTATGGGAATTTGTCAACTTATTTTCCATATGCAAAACAATGAAGGGAAATCAAGGCACCTCTTTTAATCATTTTTGGTTTGTATATACCCTCAGGGCATCAGTGAGGTTTTTTTCCAGAGCTAGTGAGTGACCGGAACATATGCAGACCAGACTAGCCACCCTTACTGATGCACACATGCAGTTCTTCTAAAAATTCGGATTTCTAGCACTAGAGAATGTTTCCAAAAGCAAAAGCAACAACTGATTTCCACTATGATAGCCATGTTTAAGATGAGAAACTTTGCTAGTAAAAAATAAACCAATGTTCGAGAGACTCGTTAAATAGAGTGAAAGACAAAAACATCAAATTTAGATCAGAAGTACTCCAGCTATATTATTTAATAATGATATGTATGTGTCTTCTTTGAAGTAGCTCCTGTTGGTATTACCCAGGGGTCAATTACCTACTTTTGTCTCAGGATGGGAATTATTTTCTTGCTGGTCCTGCTGTTTGCAGGGAAATATTCATGCCCAGGCACTGTGCTGGCCAAAACCCTCATGTGTGCCTTCTTGGATGAGCATGAAGTTCAATTTTCTTCTAGCCCAGAATTAAGGGCTTTCAAGGCTGTGAAGGAATGAGAAGTATATTAGTATTTATTGACAATGGTAACGACCATAACAGGGATGAACTGCCAAAACTTGTTTTCTAGCCTTAGACATATCCAAGAGCATGAGCTACAAAGAAATTCAAAACACATAAAGCTAGCAAAATGCAGACCTAGTAAGTATGAAATATTCCATGAGCTATCTTTAACATGCCGTCTAAAAAACAGATTATGTTTGTGTTAATGATAACATTTCCTTAAAAAAATAAAATTGATAGAATTTCTATATAGAATCTACTGCCTCAATCTATTTCCATTTACAAATATTATATCATGTAGGGACTCAAAATCGGTTATCTTTCTGAATACTTTCTTACCCTACGTTCTGGCTAAGCAAAGCACTCCACCATTCACTATGAATTGATTCTATAAAACTGCCATTGCTTCTAACTTTTTGCTTTATTAAAGGAATATAATATACTTCCACAAATTTCTATACTATGCCTTAAGAAAAGTAAGTAGGCACCACCATAATTATTAGGTCACTGAGGTAGAGTGTTTGCACTTCTCCATGTGAGCCAATGGATGTACCAAGTTAAATGCGTATTGTTAGTGTTGTGAACACTACCTCAGAGAGCCTTGAAGCCTGAGGCGATCCAGAATGGATGCTATCAAGTTTGCTACCATGTTACAGATAAATAAAGAGTAAACCAAAGAACCACAGCATATTCTATCTTTAACTTTTTGTAAATCATGTTTTTTAAGAATTTTTTATTTTATTTTATTTTTTCTTGTTTCAGAACCTTTATTTGTTTATTCACGCATTTTTATGGCTGGCTCAGCCAGCCCCGATGGCAGGGCTTGCGCAGCATGTGGTGCCGGGGATCGAACCGCAGTCCCTGAAGCGGCCTAAGTTTTCCTAAGCAGGCGCTTTAGACCACTGAGCCATCCCTCCGGGCCCCTGTAAACCATGTTTAATGGATAACTTCAGTTATACCAGTGGGTTATATATTTCAGTGCTTTTAAAACATCAGTTTTAATTTTGAGTTAGCAGAGGTAAGCGAACCAATTACCATTATGTTTGCTACTAACAGTTAGATCATTGAATAAAATTATTGAAATGCAAAAAAGAAACTCAAAAAGCCATTCTGTCTAAAATAAGACAAGTGTCCTCATAGTAAATGCAAGTAAATTCCTCAACCAATGTAGAAATAAGTCAAAATGCAGCATATGCAAAGGGAAAATATGATCCATTTTCCAAATAAAATTTTAAAAAATTAAACAAAACAAAAACAGCCTTATCAAAGAAATCTACATAAAAATAGCAAAATTGTCCATGTTCTCAACTCTATCATCATTTTAATAAAAAAGAAAAGGCATAAGCAATTGACAAACAAAGGATGATAATTTTTGATTACCCGAACAAGTCATAATCTAGAATCCAGTCAAAATATTTAGAGTGCCATAAAATAAAATCCCCTTCTCCTTCCAAAGATTATCCTGTTGCCTCCAAACAATATATGAGAAATATAACTCCCAGCCTGCTAAGTGTCAGATGCATCTTGAAATTCAAGAATAAATTTCAAGAAATATCATACTTTAAGAGTACAAAAACTTCATTGAGACATAACTTCTAAGAAATAAGAGGAAATCCCAAAAGTGGGTTACCACTGAGGCTCTCTGTCAGAGATAGTTAATACAGCAATGACACAATATGGGTACAACTTTAGTCAAGCTATAGTCAACCTATAGGATTAAAAATATAGCTGATTAGCTAATATTTATCCATTGGGGAAGCAGGGCATATAGCAAGATTACGTGGCTGACTTCATTAACCTTATCTTCTATATGGTTTTTAAAACAGGAACAATTAGGGAATGGATGTATTCAAGTGTTGTGGTTACCCTCCTGGGTATCTGATGAATATCTAAACTTAATGGCCTGTGTGGGATTAATTACAGTATAAACTCAAATTCTACCTTTCTCATAAAGAAGTATGCAATTCTGGTCATTGTGACTCTATTTGATGCATGGCCTTCTTCTGCTACACCTCTACAGGTATGATGTGTTTCATTTTTCATTGACTTCTTTAAGAGCCCAGCCTCTTCTCTGACTATATTAATGGCTAACGTAGCTGCCTTAATATGGGAGAGTAAGAAGATTCCTCAGAGCAACATTGGTCCATGAGCATAGGGGAATTAGAGGAGTGTCCTAACAAAGGGATGTATTCAGGCAGGACAGGCAGCCAGAGAATGTCCAGCACAAAGAGGAGTGAAGGGTAGGTAATTGGCCAAGACCATAACACCTGAAGACTTAGTAAACAAAAGCTTCATTTGATTAGCTGTTAAAAGTTATAATCTGTGATGCTTGGAAACATAGCCCTGCTATATGTCTAAAGTTCCTATAGGCCTATTTTTATATCAAACTTTTCTGCATGTAACCCCATAGATGAATTTCAATTTGATTTAGATGCAATCATTTTTGTGTATCACAACCCTTGGGCTAAAAGAGTCCCTTTGGTAATACTTTTTGGGCCTTCTTGCAGGTTCAGTTGCCTGGGAGATTTTGCTTGCACTTTACAGCAAATGTTGCTTTTTGCTTTTGCTCTACAGTACTTTTTCTCAGTCCCCTTTTGAGTCTCTACAGTTTTTTGTGGGTTAAAGACAAACTCAGCATGTAAACAGAGGTAATCTTCACTGCACCTTATCCACCCCTACAAATGGTCATCAAAGCGAATTGACCAATGAAATTTCCTTCATGACCAAAGTTCTCATTGCCACCAGAAATAACTCATTGACCACCACCAATGTTTACAGAATTCCTTGAATGATTTTGGCTAGATGGAGCTCCAGCTATCTCTACTTGGATAGAATTTTCCTCATTTCATTATTTTGTCAATTAACAACCTGATACGTTAGATCTGCAATTTTATCTGCTGCCTTGATCAGTCATGATTTCAATCACTGTTCTGTATGATTCAAAGTAATCTCATAAATATCATTCCTCAATGTGTTTCTTAAATGTCAAAAACAAAAAGCTTTTTCATAGCTTAGTGGGAACCTGGTCCTTCAAAAGTCGTTTTGTTGAGAAAACTCTTTGGTTCCCCAATTCTCTGCATCCCCCTTGTGTAAATAACTTTGCATTTGTGATTGATTTTCCTCCTACACGGTGGCCTAAGTGATAAGCCCAAGCCTTAAAGTGAATGGAGCCCTTAGTCCATTACTACCTAGCCCACAAATGTCCCCATGGCTAAGAATGGCTCCTAAAATTCTTGTTGGTTATATCAAAGCTCAGCTCTCTGATGAATCTGCAGCTGTTCAGGCTCTTTGAAATTCTGATTTAAATATTGCGTGAATGTGAGGAGAGACTTCAACAAGGTTGCCTTACCAGTGTGCATGAGCTGAAAACTGACGATGGATTTTAAGATACAACACAAAAGGTTTTATTGGTTAACATAAAAAAAATAAGAATTGAATTCAACAAAAGGTAAAAGTTATGTTCTGTGAAACACGAATCAAGAATTAATGATCATAGATATGTAGTTTTCTCTGTTGTGTGCTGGCTTTTTTTCTTTCTGGTAAGTGTTGAGGAGTGGTACAGTGAATTAATAACATCAACATTGTTAGTTTTTGATGAAACCCATAAAGAACATGTGCCATGTTTCTATAATGCATTATTATTCAAGCATAAATAAAAATGAAATTACACCATTTTCTGTGAATGGATGAAACTGCAAATCATGATATGAAGCAAAATAAGGCACATAAAAATTGACAGGTATTGAATATTTTTTCATATATGCAAGCAGAGAGAGAGACAGGTGGGATGAGAAGATATGAAACTACTAGACAAGAGGAAGGTAATGAGGGATTAAGGGAAAGAAGTGATACAGGGTTAAAAATGATCAAATTATGTTACTGGCATTCACAAATGCACCAAATAGAAATTCTTCATTCTGTATAAATAATATTAATGAACAAAAATTATCAAAAATGTAAGTTAAACATACAGGTTAATACCTCCAATCCCAGCACTCTAGGAAGCTGAGGCAGAAAGATGGCACGTTCCAGCACCAGCTGGACAACATAAGGGCTTGTCAAGACAATATATCGAATAAAATAATTAAAAAGTGTTCAGATATAGTTGAGTGAGTAGGTCCTCGGTTGAACCCCCAGTATTGTAAGCAAAATCCAAAAAAAAAAAAAAAACATTAAACTTAAATAAACTTTTAAAATAGTACCTGGCTAACACAACAGTGAATACCACAAAATTGTGATTAAAAAAACTTATGATTAAAAAAAATTTATTCGAGGGCCAGAAAGATAGCTCAGTGGTCTAAAGCACCTGCTGAGGCAAGCTTGGGCAACCACAGGGACTGCGGTCCAATCTCCAACACTACATGCTATGCCAGCTCCACCCCCAGGGCAGACTGAGCTGGCCATACCGTAAAAAATAATAATTATTATTATTCCAGTTTCCTGTTGCACACATAAGGTGTGAAAAATATTTAAGTAAGTTGTAGTTGGCTGTGAAGATAGCTCAGTGATCTAAGTGCCTACCTGGCAAGCACAAGGACCTGGGCTCAATCCCAGGTTCCACATGCTGTGCTGGCCAGAAATGACAGGCTTAACATGCTGGGCAGCAAGACTGGGTGTGGTGGTGCAAGCTTATATTTCTACTGCTGGAGAGGTTGAGACAGGAGTATCACTGCAAGTCCATGCTGTATAGTGAGACCCTGTACCAAATACATACATAAAAATATTTTTAAAATTCAAGTAAAGTGTACTTCATTTCTTAGGATTCTTATTTCTATAATTGAGATAAATGTATTGTATTTCAAAGACATGAGTGAGAACTAAATGATGTTACAAGTAGGGTCAGGAGTTACACAAAAATTGGTTTATAATATTTATTATGTCCAATTTTTATTACGATGATTACAATTATTGTTACCATTACTATTGTTTTCTAGAAGAAAAATGAATTTACAGTTCTATAGCACTTCAGAAAATATTTTCAAGACACATATTTGGCAAAGAATTTACCCAATATATGCAGACTTTTCAAATTGAACACAGAAAGTGAAAACTTAAATTTAAAAAGTGATTTAAAAATCTGGATGGCAGGCTCAACAGAAAGATATACAGATGGCATGCAATCATATGAAAAGAATCCAACATTCTATGTTCTTAAGAAAATACAAATTAAAACAACAATGAGATATCACCGTATACTGCTTTAAAGGTCTGAAATACAAAACAATGACAGCAGTGAACATTGTGGAAAATGTGGAGCAATAAGACTTTTATTCATTAATCATTAGAATGCACAATGGTGCAACTAGTTTGGTACTTAGTAGTATGCATTTAAGAGTTTCCTTCATGTCCTTTTTTGGTAGTTTCTTACAAAACAAATGAAACTTTTAATATGAAATTCAATGAACACACTCCTTGTTTTTAACTAATTTAATTGAAAATACATTATTTAAACTGTAGACTTTGAATAATAATTCTGTATCAATGTAGATTCACAAATGTAGTAATTACAAAACTTTAGTGTGAGATGCAGACAGTTGAGGGAGTCATGCATGTGCAATGACAGAATGTACCTTGACATTCTCACATAATGCTCAATTTACTACAACCTAAAAGTACTCCAAAATTATTTTTTTGTGTGTGAGACCAGGGTTCAAAGCCATGACCTTGCACTTGCCAGGTAGGCACTTGTGCCACAGACCTATCTCCCTAGCCCCTCTAAAATTAAAATTAACTTTTTTTTTAAATAAGAAAAGACAACATTAATGCATTCCTGAATATTGTTTCCAGACTAATAATGTGGAAACTTAAGCAAAAATAAACACATATTTTTCCTAGTAATCTGGAGTTCCTAAGGGCAGGCCAGATAGCTCCGTGGATTAAAGTGCCTGCTTATGCAGGACAGGGACTAGGTTTGATCGGGTGCTCCAGGGAGCGCTGAGATGGCAACTGACACTAAGCATGGTGGCGTGCACCTCTAATCCCAGGGCTTTGAGGTTATGAGTCTGATCTGTGTAGTGAGACCCTGTAGACTCTAATAAAATTCATAAAAAACGTGGAGTACCTTTACATTACACTGATCACTGAAAGAAGCTCACTAATTTTGCAGTGTTTTCAGAGCATATGGAGTGTTTCTTGTATTTTCATTTAGAAGATTGTGTATAATTACTTTCCAAGATATAAAAATATCTGTAATGATTTAAGTTCAAAATTTAGAGTGGAATATCTGGGGGGTAATTTCATATAAACTATTTTGATATACCACTTAATAAACGCAGGCTCTGGAAAAGGGCTTATGTTCAAATCTGTGTTCTGCTATGTAAACTTAGATAAACAGGGAAATTATTATTTAATGACTCTCTCATGGAATTATTATGAGAATCAGATGGGAATTTACTATAGCCAATAACCACAAGGACTTAAAATAAAATATAAAATGTGCATCTTATATCAATCATGTAAAAGTTAATTGAAACTAATAGTAATGACAATAATTTAAATTGTGAATATTATGTAATCACAAGTACCACATAAATTCCATGTTATTTCTTTATGACAAGAATTGTTGTATAATTTTATGCAATATTTTTCAGTATGAAATATTGGAATATTTTTGTGATTATACTTTATTGCAAAAATCCACTTTGTAGCAAGTTGTTCATTTGCATCTAACAGTATTTCCTTAGTGTATATACATTTATCTAGTACTACATTATAAACTACCACAAAATTTAACATTGTAAACCAATCAAAATATATTCCTGCAGAGTTGTTTGAGAAATACAGAAACAGGATAGTAAAATTTTGGCTCAAGATCTTTCATAATGTTCAAGTCAAACTGTCAACAAGGGCTGTAGTCTCTCAAGACTTTACAGCAGGCTGAACGAATAACTTCTAACCCAATTCACATAGATTCTATCAAAAAGCTTTGGTTTAATTCAGAATATGGACTATACCATACTCCTGCTCTTTAAGTATTCCCGCAAAAGTCAAAGCTCCAAGAAACAGGGAGAACACGTAAGAACATGTTTAGTAAGGAATTCTCGCCGGGCGTGGTGGCTCACGCCTGTAATCCCAGCACTTGGGAGGCTGAGGCAGGAGGATCGTTGAGAGTTCGAGACCAGCCTGGGCTACAAAAGTGAGCTCAAAGCCAGCCTGAACTGCATAGTGAGACCCTGTCTCAAAAAGCCAAAAAAAAAAAAAAAAAAAAAAAAAGGAATTCTCATTTATTTTTAATCATCACTTTTGTTATTCACCATTGGTTACAGAGACCAACACTTTAGGGAGAATGATATACCCAAGATTAGTACCGAGATGATCATCACGGGGGGGTCATCTTGGCAGATGACCTTAATAATTAGTGACTGAATTTCAAGCTTTGGTTTCCAGGTTCTTTCATTACTTGTCCTCATTTTATCCTAATATTGTAACCACATTGTAATAATAAGTAGACTTTTCTGTTGCCACAAATTCATAAGCTAAATGCAAAATATACCATGTGCCTCAAATATATGCAAGTGTATCTGCAGCTTTCCTTCTCAAATAAGAACAAATGTATTAAAAAATGAAGACTAGAAACTATTGTTGTGCTCTTATTCTTGAGCTAGCCAATAATTATTTAACATTTTAAGATGTTATTCTCATTATTAAATCACTGTAATTAACAAATGGAAAATGACAACTAGCTTCCCATAATGAGATTCTGCTTATGCAGTAACAAATGAATCAACCAAATTAGGTTTAAAATGCCAATTTTTTGCCTGATACATATTCGTGTGTGCTGTGTCTATATAAGTGTGTGTGTAGCACACTAATTACTTGATTTAAATATTCCCATTAAATTTCATTTTTATGATATCTTAGGAGTTTTTCACAGTTCCTAGCCATAGAATCGTAGCATATTTAAATGATGTTGCACTTAATCTAGGGAAGAAAACAAAGACACTGATATTTCTTTATGAAGCATGGATGTATGTATTTTATGCCTCCTAGAGAATAGTGCGGCATACAATTCAGTATTTTTTCCAGTACTTATATACAGCAGAATTTATTTAAGGGTCCTAGGTCTCAGGCTCTGAGTTTACCTTTGACATAGTGGAGGGAAGTCATCCAAACCCATACCGCTGTTATAGTCAGTTTGTAGATATTCCACAAAGACCTCAAACATTCATAGGCTATGCTTTCCCAGCTTTCTGCTTCTAGGACATGTGATACCGAGATCAAGACTGTGTAGTACTAAATTATCCTACTGACTGGGTTTAGTGTAGTTCTGAGTGAAGATAATGGAAGCTCTAACCTGGGTTTGGGTGGCAGCAATCAGTAAGTTTGTACCCTGGATACAGTATAAAGACAGAAAGGTAAAGCAGGCTAGCGGCTGTTACTTGCTGCTACTATCTTCTGCTTGCCACACCATGGACTATTTCTCCTCTGGAATGCCCCTCTGCTATGCTGCCCTGCCTTGGAACCAATAGATTATGGATAACTCTACATACTGTGAAATAAAATAAAACTTTCCCCCTTACTTTGAGTGTTCAGTATTTCATATCCGGAAGGGGAGATGTTTCTAAGACCACTTGCAAACAAATATTCATTGTGGCAATTTTCACAACAGAGAAAATCAGAAGCAACCATGTGTCTAACTACAGATGAATGAATAAACAAAATGGAATATATTCCAGCCATTGAATATTATTAATTATAACAAAGTATTGATTCCTACCATCACATGCATGAATCTTGAAAACATTTAACTGTTTATATAAAAAAGCAGGCATAAAGGTCTATATACAGTGTGATTCAAAAAAGATTTGAAAGATCTATTTATTCTAAGTATATATGATATATCCACAGTAGACCAAGTCGCAGCAACCAAAAGTGGATTGATAAGCTCAAGGGCAGGGATGGGGGAGGAGAAATTAAAGAGTTGCAGCTAACAGATACAGAAATCCTTTAGGAAATGTAAATACTCCAGAATTAGATAGCAATGATAAACTTACAACTTTTTAATATGTTAAACCCACTGAATTGTATTATCTGGAACCTAGCCAAATCCCTAAATGCCTGTTTGAAGGTTATGGTGAAGAATGAAAAACTGGAGACAAAGGTAGTGATTTATAGGAGGAAAATTGGGAGGTCAGCTCCTCAGGATTGGCAAGGCAAAAGAACTCTTCTGTGAGTCCACTTTTATTTTTTTTCTTGCACGAAGTGGAAAGAGGGACAAGTTTAGCATCAAAAAAGAGACAAGTTAAGATACATCCCCCCACCTGAATACTTGCCCTCCCTGAATTGTCCTCAGCACATCTCATCTTGCCCCATGAAAATCATAGTATTGCAGGCCATTGTGATCACTGACTCTTAGCCTCAATTTATAGTTTGTGGTCCCCAACATTTTGTAACTTAAATGGCAAAATTTAAGATATGTGTACTATATTTCAATAAAACTTTTATTACAATGATTTAACAAGATGCACTTCTACTTGGACATTTCACATGAAAATTAATAAAGCATTTTAAATATTTTTTTTTGTCTTTTTGAGACAGGGTCTCGCTATGCAGTTGAGGCTGGTCCTGAGCTCACTTTTGTAGCCCAGGCTGGTCTCGAACTCGCACCAATCCTCCTGCCTCAGCCTCCCGAGTGCTGGGATTACAGGCGTGAGCCACCACGTCCGGCTCATTTTAAATATTAAAATAGGTATTTTAGAATATAATGTACATCTTTGTAGTTGTTCATTGAGGAAAATTTTTTCTTATATAGGAGCAGCTACCATTAAGGTTTTTTTTTCATTTTCCATGTTTTGTTAGTTGTTTCATTGCAAATGCTCTCAATAAGCACAAGCACAAGCACACACACGGCAATGGCTTAAATGCTGCTATTTCATTATATTTCACCACTAGAAAGCAACTCAGGCTAGCCCAAAGATGATTTCAAAGACCAATGATATCACAGCACTACTGGTGGGTTGGTTAGCATTTCTACTGACTGGACTAGTCTATTGTGATCAAATTACTGTTACTGCTACTCCAAATACTAACTTCTTGCACAAATGTACAAAAAAGATGGGAGGCATAAAGGCATTTTTTTCTTACATTATTTCTTAACATTTTGCAAAGAGGAAAACCTTTCTCAGAAATCACCATTAAATTCCACCAGCATTTCATTTGCTATAATTAGGCGATGCTTCCATACCTAGCACAATCAACAGGAAAACAAAAAGGTAATGCAGAACAATCATAATTCCTTCCTTGCAGTTCGAAATAAAACAAATATTGTTAGCAAAAAAAAGAGGAAAATTCCTGCTACACAGCAGTCAAATCACTTGCCAAATTATGTTGACCTTACACAGGTTTAATTATTTTAAATAACTATGAATATTATATTGATTTCTACCCTGTTATATAAAATTTCATGTTTTTGGAGAAAGAGATTCAAAATATATGAAAACAAATCATCTCTGCAATCATTACTCTAATACTAAAGAATAAAACTAATTTCTTTTCATAAATGACTGGTGGTTTTTCATGATTCTTCTAATTTTTATTGATTTTATTATTTCACCATAAAAATGTCTCTAAAGAAGGGAAAATTCACAGATTTTTATGGGGATTGAATTCATAGAATTTTCAGAGCTGTAAGAAAAAAATAATTAGACTCAAAATGTTTGTTTAGATTAGAAAGTCAGTCACAGCAAATTCAGTATTTAAAAAAGCTAAAAAATAAAACATCATAAAATCAAGAAAAACAAAATGCTATTTAACTGTGTGAACTTTATCCACTCAGTATTGGGGTAATTACTACTGATCTCCTCTTCATATAATGATTCTTTTGTAAATTTTAGAAGAAATAGAAAGGTCATTTAGTCTTTCCATCAAATACTTGGTTAAAAAACTGTTTTTTTCTGTTATTTTTAATAAGCATAAAGTATGTTGTAACAAGTCAACAAATTTACTATTTATAATGCAGCTATTGATTTGTTCATTGTGATTAGAGAACTCTACATACATATATTTTGTATGACTGACAGAGAAGAGAAAAACATAGTCTTACAATAATTATGTTATCTACTGTGTTTTTAACAGTAGAGTAGGAGTCTAGCCTACTAACTATAGATTCGACTAAGGAGAACCTATTCCTTGCTTATAATTTGATATATTCAATGATTTAAAAACTTGTGCACAAAAAAGCTTTTGAGTTCATACATTTCAAATCTTGCTTCTCAACTCACTTCATATTTTTAGTATAAGAAGCTATAGGTATTCATAGCACAATATGATTGCAACTTTGCGTCTGTCTACATGGTGTAGACAAAGTAGATGGTCATGATAAACCTGTAACCGATTCTAAAGCAAACCATGAAATTGAAAGTGACTTGCGGCACCTAAATATTTTGTATTATAGCCAGGCATGGTGGCGCACACCTGTAGTTCTAGTACTTGGGAGGCTGAGGTAAGAGGATCGGTGTGAGTTTGAGACCAGCCTTGGCTACCAAAAGTGAGCCCAAGGCCAGCCTGAAATGCATAGCAAGATCCTAACTCAAAAAGACAAAAGAAAAAGAAAAAGAAAAAGAATTCCTATTATAAACCACACCATCTCCAAATCTACTTCCCTTTTCCCCTTAGTCAGATCCCTAATGTGCCTTTGACCTTTTTTGTTTGCCAGGCAAAGAGGTAGGGAGAAAAATAAAATGTGGAAAACACATGTTTAAAAATTGCTAAATATATAAATTTTGCAAAAATATGTGATCTTGTTTTTTAATTTATTATTTTATTGGTACCTTTTAGAAATACATAATGATCATATTCAACCTTGGGACTGCGTATCTGTACATATGTATCTCCCTTTTTTTTTTCCCATTCCTCTTCCCTCCCTTTCATTCCTCTTTCCCTCTCTCATTTACAATTTTGTTTCCATTTCTTCCATCTTCTTTCATTTTTTCCTTTTCCCTGCCTTCTTTCCTTCATTCTTTCCTTTCTTCCTTCCTACCTTCCTCCTTCACTCTTAGTTCTTCTTCCCATTTGAATATATTTTCCAGTTTCACAATATCTACATTACATTTTGGTCTACATTTAAACTTTTGGTTTCTCTACCAGATAAACAATCCCAAGCTGCAAATACTTATATGTAGATGATAATAAGACAATATTTTCCTTTACTTATTCTACACATATACAAGTAATTATGATATAACCATTCAACTTTTAAGGCTTGTTTTCCCTAATGTTAAATTTCCAATTCTAAGTTTATATATTTTATGTATTTGTTAATTTAATGTTAGAGTTCTTAACATCTTTGTTTAAACAATTCTTTTAGTTAAATTTAATTAAAATTACATTGTTATATGATCATGTTTTATAACATGGATCTAAAATATGCACAACAGGTTTTCTCAGTGATGACATCTAGAATAAAGTAACACAGCTTACACAAGGTCATTGCAAGGAATCCCTTCTACTAAGAGGGCCTTGAAACATAAACTTCATTACCATCATGGTATTTTATTCCTATCAGTTAATCACTGAATTGTGCTGTTTTATTCATTTACCATTCTAGCCAATTCTGCACAATTGCCTTGAATATGATCAAGTTTTCTGAGTCTTCAGAAATCATTTGCTGGCCAGCCATATAGTGCAGCAGACTAAAGTACTGTCTAATCAGACTGCAGCGGCCAGGGTTCCATCCTCAGCATGCTGTGCCAGCCCTGCCCCTGGGGCACTCTCAGACAACCATTAAGACTGGGCATTGTGGCACACGCTTGTAATCCCAGCGCTTGGGAGGTTGAAAACAGGAGAATCACTACAAGTTAGATCTACATAATGAGACCATGTAAACCCTGTACACCCTGCACCAAATACATAATAAAAAAAATGAAAAATCATTCCCACCTATATCCTACCCCTCTAATAACGGAAAATAGGAATGATCACACTAGCTATCAATTTAGTACAAATTATTTTTTTCATCACACATTCCTACTATCTTACCTAAAGTTATTAAAGAGAACATTTTTCATCTCCTTAAGATTAACATCTCCATTAAGTCACACTTAGTAGAATAAATTTTTGTACATGAATAAATCTGTTATTAAAACCAGAGTAAGTGTAAACCTAAAAGTTTCTGATGAACAATAAATGTTGGCACATTGACTGAGGGAGGATGGGCATGAGTTTGACGCCAGCCTCAGTACACTGTAAATATGATAGTCTGCAAGTATCTACATTGAATATCAGATATCAAATATATCATTAATCATTAGAAATGAAGAAACTATTTTATCTCTAGAAAGCATATAAACATCATGAAATTAAATTGATGAGATGAGTGCAGAAAAAAATGAGTTATATGTTTGTTACGATAAAGGGCATACTCAATATAATAAAGTGGCAAACATTCTCAATAATGTTAAAATCACCCTATCCCATTAATGAAACATGGATACAAAAGGTATGTTTTATAAGATGGTTCTGTTGGGACATGCCTATAATATCAGCTAGGAGGCTGAGGCAGAAGGATCATATGCTCAATCACAGCCTGAACAATTTAACAACTTACTAATATTATATCTAAACAAAACATAAAACTGAGCTAGGAATCTATCCCATTACAAAGACCCTGTGTTCAATGCCCAGTACCTCTAAACAAAGTGTTTTTATATATGGAGAATCCTACTTCTGCTTTTTTGTATTTAAAAATCCTGATGGCTGAAAAATAAATATTGGATTTTAAAACTAAATTGGCTTGTGCAGCACTAAAAGTATCTCATATGCATTGCATGTTGGTGCATGACAGTAATCCCAGAAATCAGGTGGCCGAGGCAGGAGGATTGGAATGAATTTGAGGCCAGTTTCAGCTATAAAGCAATATAGTGAATTCAAGGCCAGCCTGAACTAAATAGGAAGACCTTATTTGAAAGGAAAAACATATATATATATATATATATATATATATATACTGTTTATAAATTATTATTATAAATATTGTTTTTTCATTGATGATTTCTTACTTTTTATTTCCTTTGCTGTTTGTAAACATTACTATTGATGTGGTGATTTTTATGATTAATGATTTTCTAGGTTTGGACCTTATAATTTATTAAAACAAGTTATCCAAGAAGTAAAGCATAATCACCATTATTTTCATAATTATTTTATTCCAATGTTTCCTGCCTATTGTGTAAGAATTAAAATGTAAGGTATCTAGATCCATCTCCAAAAATTCTGAATTCTCAGTGTAATTCCCTGACAAAGTTCCTTGTTTTGATTACTTTTCTTGTTGTTGTTGTTGTTTTGTTTTGTTTTGTTTTGGTACTGGGAGTTGTACTCAAGACTTTGTGCTCATCAGGACGGCACTATTTCACTGAGCTATCTCCCTGGCCTTACAGACTTTCTTGTGGCTAAGTGGATAAATTGAAGGGCACAACTAAATGAGCCAGTCTGTTATTTATTTTTTTTGTTTCAATTTTTTTTTATTGTTTAAATTTAACAATGGTTATATTACATATTTTCATCATCAGATCAGTTTAGATTAATACATATAGGATTGATCAAACAATTTAACATTAACCTTTCTAAATCCACATTACTTTTTTTTTTTCTTTTCCGCTTTCTTTTCTTTAAAAGTTGACATACTGCATATTGTCCTCACAATCATTCTACAGAGTACAGTGTGTGGCCATGACCCACCTCCCTATTGATGTTGCTTAAAAAAAAAAAAAAAAGGAAAAGAATATACTTCTCTGTGGACTGAGAGGAAGCAGATACATACACAGTCAAAGGTTTTGCAATTGCAGTGGGCCACCAGTGAAACTTGTGATGTTGGAGGCTATTGAATCTAAGCCTCCTAAAGCTCATCTCACCAATCTAGCTCTGCATTTCATGCACTGTACTTAAGCATTTTTTATTCCTGCTGGGTGGTCAAGGGCAACTCGAAGCAAGACATGTATAACAAAACATTCATTTTTTTTTGTATCTTCCAGGGTCAAATCCCCTCAGGATTAAGTTTGAGACCATAGACAGTACTTTGTAGAACTGTTGTTAGTGTCAGCCTTCGGGACGAGTCACGGCCATTGCTTGGCCATTTTGCCTTCTGTGAAAACCTGAGACAATGATTTTTTTCTCTGGGTGACTCTCCTTAGACGCACAGCAGTTCATTCATCCCTTTCCTCTGAGGTCCCATAATCTCCTTGATCAGGAAATTTGGGACACTTCTGAGTTATAGGATATTACAGCACAGGTTCTCTTATATCCTGGGTCTTTATTGACCTTGAAGGGCTAGGGCCAAAATATTGGCTATCCTTATAGCCCTTCTTTTTCTCCAATTTTCGTTTGTTAACTTACATTCTTAACCCTCCAGCAGAAAACCTTTGTGATACTATTACTCTGTAACATAGGTACTTGAGCTTATCATCACTGGCTTTCTGAGTATCAAATAACTTTGACTTAGCTTGGAAATAATATTTTCTGACCATCATTGATATTCTAATAAATTTCCATACAATGTGATATAAGCAGTTACACAACTTTGACAAAGATATTTGGAGATACAAGGAAATACAAAATTGTAGCCTTTCAAGAATATGGTTTTGGCCCAGTCTCTTACATTCGTTTACGACTCTTGAGAGAATGACAGTAACGGAGTTTACACCAGGAGCAATACATATCAAAAAGACAAGAGTGACATGTATTCCAAACATAGTTTTAGCGTTACATTGTGCTATAGTCAATATGCTGAACCTTTTGAAGGTTCTAGAGACCAATCACTGATTCATCCTGTGTACATAAGTGAATGGTTTTGCTATTTATGTTTTCTGCTTTGTCTGCTTCCAGTCACTTCGTTGTTTAATCCATAACACATTCAACTGTGTTATGACCTTAAGTTCTTGTTTTCTTCTTTAAAGTTCTTATATCAGGGAGACTATATGATATTTGCACATATAGGTCTGGTTTATTTCACTAATGAGTATATGTTCAATATACTTCCACTTATATATAAAGTCTTCAAACTTATCATTCTTTATGGATGAGTAGTATTCCATTGTATCAAATACCACATTTTTTAAACCATTCTTCAAATGATGGACATTTTGGTTGTTTCCAAGATTTGGCTACTACAAATTGGGCTGCTATAAACATAGGTGCACAGATATCGCTATGGTATGAAGTTTTCAGTTCTTCTGGGAAAATTCCCAGGAGGGAGATAGCTGGATTGAACGGAACTTCCAATTCTAGTTTTGTAAAGATACTCCACACTGCTTTCCATAATGGTTGCACCAATCTGCATTCCCACCAGCAGTGGAGAAGGGTTCCTTTTCCCCCACAGCCTCTCCAGCATTTGCTGTTGGTTGATTTCTTTATGATAGCCATCCTTACTGGGGTAAGATGATATCTAAGTGTTGTTTTGATTTGCATTTCATGAATAGCTAGCGATGTGGAGCATTTCTTCATGTATTTGTAGGCTTGCTGTATTTCTTTCTCTGAGAAGTGAATGTTCATCTCAGAGGCCCATTTCTGGATTGGGTCTTTGAATTTTGGGACCCTAATGGTTTTTAGTTCTTTGTAGATTCTAGATAGAAGACCTTTGTCTGAGTACTTGTTATAATCTTTTCGAAATTTGTGGGTCGTCTTTTCACTTTGTTAGTGATTTTCTTTGACATGCAGAAACTTCTTATCCGGAGGAGGTCCCAATTGTTGATGCTTTCAAGTGTTAAACATGCAATTTGATTTCCGTCCATAAACTCTTTGCCTACTCCGATGTATTCAAGATTTCCTCCCAATTTCTGTTCCAGGAGATTTAATGTTTCACTTTTAATATTTAGATCTTTAATCCATTTCGACTTTATTTTCGTGCATGGTGATAGACTAGGGTCAAGATTTAGTTTTCGGCATGTAGAGAGCCAATATTTCCAGCACCATTTGTTAAAGAGGCTCTCTTTCTTCCAGTACACATGTTTGGCCCCTTTCTCAAAAATAAGGTGGCTGAGTGTGTTTGTATTTTCTTCTGCGTCCTCTAGTCTATTCCATTGATCTTCAGGTCTATTCTTTTGCAAATACCATGCTGATTTTATTACTGTAGCTTTGTAGTATAACTTTAGGTCAGGAATTGTAACGCCTCCTGCCATACCTTTATTGCCGAGAATTGTCTTTGCAATTCTGGGTCTTTTTTGGTTCCAAATAAATTTTTGTAATGACTTTTCCAGCTCTGTGAGGTATGTCGGTGGTATTTGGACAGGAATTGCATTAAATCTGTACAACAATTTAGGGAGTATGGCCATCTTCACAATGTTGGTTCTTCCTATCCAGGAGCAGGGAATATCTTTCCATTTCTTGAGATCTTCTAAGATCTCTTTTTTCAGAGTACTATAGTTTTGATTGAAAAGGTCTTTTACTTCCTTAGTTATGTTGATTCCTAAGTATTTCATTTTCTTCGGTGCTATCATAAAAGGTACTGTTTCTCTAATTTGTCTCTCAATGTGTTTGTTATCTATGTAGAGGAATACCACTGACTTTTCCGTGTTGGCTTTATAACCTGCTATGTTACTGAATTTGTGTATTAATTCCAGTAGCTTTTTGGTGGAGTTCTTTGGGTCTTCTAAGTAGACTATCATGTCATCTGCAAGTAATGAAAGTTTTACTTCTTCTTTACCTATTCTTATTCCTTTTATTTCTCTTTCTTGTCTAATGGCTGTAGCTAGTGACTCCAGAACTATATTGTATAGAAGGAGCGATAGGGGTCATCCTTGTCTTGTACCAGATTTGAGAGTAAAAGACATCAGTTTTTCCCCATTTAGAATTGTGCTAGCTGTTGGATTGTTGTAGATGGCTTTTATCAGGTTGAGGTAGAGTCCCTCTATTCCAATTTTCTGTAGGACTTTGAACATGAATGAGTGTTGCACTTTGTGAAAGGCCTTTTCGGCATCAATTGAGACAATCATATGATTTTTGGTTGGGTTCCGTTGATATAGTGTATTGCATTTATAGATTTGCGT
>PVJA010038829.1:0-19528 GCA_004027025.1 Myocastor coypus
AAAAAAAAAAAAAAAAAAAAAAAAAAAAAAAAAAAAAAAAAAAAAAAAAAAAAAAAAAAAAAAAAAAAAAAAAAAAAAAAAAAAAAAAAAAAAAAAAAAAAAAAAAAAAAAAAAAAAAAAAAAAAAAAAAAAAAAAAAAAAACTAGAAAAAAAAGGAAACAAAGGGAGGGAACTGAAGGGAAGGTAGGGGAGTGAGGAAAAAAGAAACAAGTTATATCATGTACAGGTACGAATTCTTTATGATGAATGTTATTATTATTCATATTTAAAATAGATCAATAAAATCTGATTTATAAAACTAGTATAGATTTGACTTGGGACAAGATGACTGCAGGACAAAACCCAAGCTCAGCAACATACCTGTTTCCAGGTGGAATCTCTTAGGGAGCTGCCGAATTGATTTTGGCTGTTGTTTGGAGCTCTGGTTTTCAAATGTCATTGTGCATCAGAATCACATGGAAAGCACATAAAAGCTGATTTCCAAGCTATGCTACAGTGTCTAGGTCAGCAGTCCTAGGTTGGCCAAAAATATGACCTTTTTGTGTGCATGTGTAGGGAGTGAGATGCTAATATGTAATTCTGGCTGGTGGCCTTGAATGTACAACAGTTCTTCTGCTTCAGCCTCTTATGTGCTGAGATTAGAAGCATGTGCCACCATGCCCAGCTGAATTTTTTGTTATTGTTGCTATTGTTTCTGCTCCCTTTACCCTTTTTAAGACAGGTTCTCACCAAGTTACTAAGGTGGCCGGGCTAGGATCAAACTTGAGATTCTGCTATCTCATCCTCCTGGAGTACTGGCATTAGAGGTGTAGCAGCAAATGATGACACTCAGGGTTCAGAAGCAGATTTATCTTACATCAATGGGCACTGGCTGGGATTATTCACAAAATATCAGGCCCTGATCTCTGGTGGTCTAGGGTTTTTATAAGATAAGCAAGCCGGGCGTGGTGGCGCACGCATGTAATCCCAGCACTCGGGAGGCTGAGGCAGGAGGATCAGTGCGAGTTCGAGACCAGCCTGGGCTACAAAAGTGAGCTCAAGGCCAGCCTGAGCTGCATAGTGAGACCCTGTCTCAAAAAGACAAAAAAAAAAAAAACTAAAAGAAAAAGCCGGGCGTGGTGGCTCACGCCTGTAATCCCAGTACTCAGGAGGCTGAGGCAGGAGGATTGGTGGGAGTTCGAGACCAGCCTGGGCTACAAAGTGAGCTCAAGGCCAGCCTGAACTGCATAGCGAGACCCTGTCTCAAAAAGACAAAAAAAAAAAAAAAAAAGATAAGCAAGCAGGAAGTACAGAGGCAGAATGGCTTGCCATTGGGGATTAGTTCTTACAACATGCACGATAATGACTAGCCTAAGAAATGAGAGTAACAGGAACTGTAACAGGAACTATTACCTGGGCAACTAACACACTAAAGTATACTGGCTGGAAGGGGGCATCTTGTGTTACACAAGTGCAGGACTCTAGGCCCAGGAAAAACTGTCATTTCTAACAAGTTCTTGGTGATCCTGATACCTCTGGTCCTCAGTGTTACTTGCTCTACTATTAAGGTTTTCACAGCATATAGAGAAGGATGCCTGTGTTTCACATTTTTTACTTCTCCACTTTTGTTTATTGGAGAAAAAATGTAGGTGATCAACAATGGAAACATCAACATTATTCTTTTTCAAAAAAATTTTAACTAAAACTACTCATACTGTAATGATATCCTCAATGAATAACATTTCCCCTATAATACATAATGTATATATTCAGAATTTCTTACAAAAATTATAATAGTTGTGTGAAGAACTTTTTTTCTTTAAGTGAAGTCTCACTCAGGCTGGCCTTGAGCTCACTATGTAGCCCAGGTTGGCCTGGAATCTGCAACAATCCTGCTTCAGGCTCTCAAGTGCTGGGATTACAGCCCTGTGTCACTACAACCAGCTTTGAAGAACACATCAGTGTGCCTGTCTGGTTTATTCAGTGGACTCAGCACCACGTGACTCCTGCTCTGCCCCCAAGTCAAAATGACCATGAAAGGCAAATGTTTAGAGTTGATTCAGGACATCAAGGCAGTCAGGATAGCACCACTAGAGATGCTTACATAGAGGACTTCTGGAACTGCTTCAGAAAGAGGCCAGAAGTTGGGATAGTTGGGCATGGCAGCCCTTGCCTAAAACCCCAGCACCTAGGAGGTTGAGGCAGGAGGATTTTGTGAGTTTGAGACCAGAATGGGCTACAAAATGAGCTCAGGCCAACCTGAACTGCATAGAAGAACTGTCTCACTAGGACAGAAAAAACTGGGATAAATGTTCAACATGAGGGGAAGTATTTCAAGGGGAACCATGGCAATGTGTCTTTTACTGTAATACATTTTTATAAATTTAAGCAGCAGCTATATTTTTTATCATAACATATGTGGTCTTATGCTTTGGAAGCTGTCTGGTCTCACACGTAGCTGGAGTACCATGGATACGGGGCACACAGTGTGATGTCCGTGGATACGGGGCACACAGTGTGATGTTTCACAACTACCTAGAGGCAAATGGAACAGATATTTTATTCCCATTTTGCTAGTTGAGGGCACTGACACTCGAAGTTAATTGGCTTCCCAGAAGTGACATGGCCATGTAGCGGCAGCCACAACAAGCCAACGTTCTCGATTCTTAGCCCTTTGCTTCTTCTGACATATAACACAACCTCTTTGATTAGATGTCCACTATACAGCGACTTGAAGAAAACTAGATACTGAGGCATCTTCTCTGTTGTATGGACCCTAGTTCCTACCCTAGGGTTTCTGAAATAAGAAAGATCAGAATGACTCTGATTATCCCTTTAGTCATAGCTGAGAAGCTCACAGACACTTTTTCCCAAGCAATGGCATAGGTAGTAAATGTGTGTCTTTGCTGAGTGTGGTATACCTTGTAATCCTAGCATTTAGGAAGACTGCCAGGAGTTCAAGGCTAGTCTGGCTACACAGTGAGTTTAAGGCCAACCTGAACCATATAGTGAGACCTTGCCTCTACCCCTTCTTACCCACCTCCCCCCCCCTCTCTCTATTTCTCTCTGTCTCTCTGTCATACACACACACACACACACATTCATGAAAGTACTTCTTAAGAGCCCTGGATATTACATAGTCACAAGAATGGTCAGTGCTTCTAGGAGTGGTATAGCCCAACTTCTTTCACACTGGCTGGGTTCTGACTCTTACCTCTTCCTTATGCTTCCTAGATTACTTTGGACAAAGAGCTCGACTCCTCCAAGTCTCAATTTCTCATCAGTAAAATGGGAATTGTAATATATATTTCTATTCTAAGAAATGACTATTATCTGGGAAAAAACCTAGCTCATAATAAGCCAATGTAGATATTCTTAATATTCTTAGGGTAAGCCTGTTGGCCCTGCATTTTCCATTTTCTTTTCTCTACTATCTTAAAAAAAATCTCTTTCTATTCTTCTTTCTCTAGCTGAAACCCATTTCTCTCTTCCACTTAAAGACAATGGCCTTCAAAGACTTTTTTATAGTCACTGGTTTCAATCCACCAGCTTCATTCATGTTCGAGCCTTTCCACTGAGACACCTGCCCTCACCTGTCCCCTGGCTCCAGTGCCTCTGGCCCTGCTCAGGCCTCTCTCTTGAGAGAGCAGTGCTGACCAGGCTGCTTGCTTCCCTTAATGCCTTGTTGGCTTAGCTTTCAGGACAGATAACAACCTCTCCTTACTCTCCTAGCTCACCGGTTCACCCATCAGGCCTTCCCCTCTGGTTCTCTTCTCATTCATAATACTAGATTGCTTGCTCTGGGTCTCATGCCAGGCACTTTTCTGTCTACCATCATTTCTTCTAAACTGTTTGCTCTCTTGCCTTCACATGCAATATACTCACTGAAGATGCCCAAAAGTTCATCTTCCCTCCAACGTCTCCTCTGTGCTCCAAATTCATAGACCACTTACTTGGCTTTTCCACTAGGTAGTCTAACAGAGATCCAGGACTCAATTCCTGATTATTTCACCAGTTTGGACACTTGAAGTCTTTTTAAGTTCGTAGCACTTCCCTTTGTCCAATTGCTCAAGTAAAAAACCTGTTTTACTCCTTTCTCTTTCTCCTTGCCCACCCCCCCAACCCCCCACCCCATCCCCACCCCAAGGAAATTGAGAATCCTGTGCTTGCCAGGCCGGCACTGTGCTGATGAGCTGTATCTCCATCCCATCTTTCCTTTTTTTCTTCCTCCTCTTTTATTCTTGTTGTTTTAGGGATTGGACCTAGCAGTCCTCTACCACCGAGGTACATCCTCAGCTCTTTTTACTTCTTATTTTGAGACAGGGTCTCATTAAGCTGCTAGGTTGCCAGGGTGGCCCTGAATTTGTGAACTTCCTGCCTCAGATGACTAGATTTCTCTGGGAATATAGGTATGTACCACTCTACCCACTTTTCTATTTTCAGAATATATCCAGAATATCACCATTCATCAACATCTTTATTACCCTGGTATAAGATGCTGTCTTCTCTTCTCTGGATTACCTCCCCAGTCTCCTCATTGGTTTCACCTTTGCTATTCTCAGTTTATTCTCAACAAAAGTCAAAGAAATCCTGTTAAAAACCACATCAGGTCCTGTCACTCTTCTCTTTTAATCACCATAAAGGTTCTCTGTCTCTTTTTTGCAGAAGCAGGGATCGAACTCAGGACCTTGCACTTGCCAAGCAGGCACTTGTGACCCTCAACTATCTCCCCAGCCCCAGGGTTCTCTTCTTGTTCAGAGCGAATCAAAGTCCTGTGGGACATGGTGGCACATGCCTGTGATCCCTGCAACTGGGAGATTGAGGCAGGAGGAGTGCAGTGAGCTCAAGGCCAGCCTGGGCTACAAAGCGAGTTCAAGATCATCCTAAATTATATAGCAAAACCCTATCTCTGAAAAGACCAAAAGAAAAGAATGAATCAAAGTCCTTACAAAGGACCTCCAGGAGCCATCTGCCCACTTATTCTGCCAGACTCTTGTTGGCTTTTTTTTTAAACTGGAATTTGAACCCAGAGCCTTCACATCTAGGGCTCTAGGGTCTAACTAAATCACGTGGCTGAGTTAGAACTCTCCATACTTCTGCCTCAGTCTCCCAGGGTACTGGAATTGTGCCACAATGTCTGGCTCCTGCTGCTTTTGTTTGTCTTTTTGAGACATGGTTTCACTTTGCAGTTCAGGCTGGCCTTGAGCACACTTTGTAGCCCAGGCTGGTCTTGAACTCACAGTGATCTTCCCGCCTCAGCCTCTGGAGTGCTGGGATTACAGGATGTGCACCACCATCATCCTGTTCTTGATGAACTCACACTGCTCTGCATATTAATCCTTGCATTTTGCCAAATACGACTTGCTTTTGGCCTTTGCATTTGCTGTTTGCTTTTTATTACTTTTAAGTTTTTGTTGCTGTTATTACTTTTAAGGCCTTTGCCATTTTCTAAGTGAAGGGATATCCTCCCTCGATATCCAAGTTTCTTCTCCTCCCTGTTTGGGTCTTGACTTAAATGTCACTTTCTCAGAAAGGCTTTGCCTGGTCATGCTACACTGCCTCCTTCCTTATTTTCTCTCTGGCCTTCTTATCCCCTAACATACACACACACACATCATTGCTGTTGCTATTTATCTTGGGTACAACTTGTTTCCACAAGTAGAAC
Source organism: Myocastor coypus (assembly GCA_004027025.1). Classification (NCBI taxonomy): domain Eukaryota; kingdom Metazoa; phylum Chordata; class Mammalia; order Rodentia; family Myocastoridae; genus Myocastor; species Myocastor coypus. The sequence goes on from PVJA010038829.1 coordinate 5,645, forward strand.
ATACAGAATACAAGAACAAGGTTTTTGTCACTTCTGGTCATTTTAGGCACCTTCCCTAACACCTGAAGCGGTATTTGCCTTTAATTCAAGCTCAGGAAATGTTGGTTTAATGAATGGATTAGTCCCCACTCATAAATTAAAAACAAACATCCTTGGAGAAGAGAGATCCTGGGGAAAATCCCCAAGACTTCTTTAGCCTGAGAAAAACACAACTTATTTGAAAAGGGAAATAGTTTTGGTTTTCCCCTTCATTTCTGAAAATTAGGTTTAATGGAGACTAGCCATGCCTGGCACAATAATCCCTTCCTAATCCTTAATACACCTTCACAAAAACACAGAAAAGAATGGTGAGTGACAGCCTTCAAGAAGGGGTGAGGAAAAGGGAAGGAGAGGAGGACAAATAAAAGTCACTGGCCCAGAGGAATGCAGGTTCCACAGGAAGTGCCCTTGCCCTGAGTCTTTCCTGCCCTAATCAGGCTCTGGGCCACATTTCTTCCTGTGTCTCTGTCACCTGACACACCCAGATTCACCTCTCCTCCTATAGAAAAAGTCCTGCCTGGATCCCTCACTAAAAGAGCCCCCAGTTGCGTGTTTTAGAAGACAACATGCGATTTCCAGCCTGTGCGAATACCACATTTCCCACTAACAGTGGAAGAGTAATGGAGGGCATGTAGAGGGCCAGAGTCATCAAGGCAGTTTGCTGTGCTCATCTACATGCAGCAAAAAGGCAGATGAGACAGCTACTCATCTGGTATGATTTCAGGACTATCAAAAACTCCTCAATACCACTCATCTGCTGCAGTATTTGCTCAGCTCTAATCAAGCTGCATGCATGCGGTGATGCATACCTGTAGTCACAGTATGTGAGAGGCTGAGGCAGGAGGATTGCTCTGAGTTCGAGGCCAGCCTGGGCTATAGAGTGAGTTCAAGGCCAGCTTGAAGTATAGAGTGAGACCCTGTCTCAAAAGTGGAACACAGAAAGTCCAGTCCAACACAGTCCCATGTACTTGCCAGGGCAAGAGTTCAAATGGAAGCCCACAGAATGGGTGCTGCAGTCTCCTACCATGATCAGAACCTGGAAAGCTGCATTCAAACTTAAGAGTTCTTAGATTTCTTAGCTTCTCTGCCAGAAGTGGTGGCATGGGGAGGGCCAGCCCCTTGCCCATACCCAGTCTCCCTCATCTTCCTACCTTGGCTCTTCCCATACCACAGGGGCCTCCTGCACAGGAATGTGGATGCCCAGTCCACACCGCCAAACTGTACAGCCAGCCCTTGTCATCGGGACCTCAGGTGTGCATCTCAGGAGCACAGCTGCCCACAAAGGAGCAATGCGCTGAACACATCTGTTGGGGGACTAGGCTATGGGGATCTCAGATTCTGAGAATGTGGCCTTCAAGGACAGCACGGACTCCCAGTGGGGAGAGGTGGTGTGTCTCCTTGGCCCTGAGAACTCTCTTCCCTGTGGAGAGGAACATGGCAAGAGCAGGGCCCAGGATAAGGGCCTCTGGTTCAGGCTGAAGCGAGTACTTACTAGTTCTAGGGAATGAAATCAAGAGCAGAGAGGTGCTGAGAGAGAAGAAAGGAATAGGTGGACTGTGGAGGATGCTGCCTGGGGAGGAGCTCACAGTGAGGAGGCCCCAGGCAACCAGGGGGACAAACAGAAGTGGGGAAGGAAGGTTGGGAAAGCAAGAAGGGAAGTTCATGAATGTAAAATGAAAACAAACCTAGATAACCAATCTTGTTCTCTTTGAATATATCTGATTCATGCATGTATGATATATATATATATATATATATATATATATATGTATATAATATATGTAATATGACCAGGGTTTAAACTCATGACATTGCACTTGCCAGGCAGGCACTTGTGCCACAGAGCTACCTCTCCCCTCTCCTCTGCATGCATTTTAAATTGAACCACTAACTCCAGTTCCTCGGTTTAGGGCACATAAATATCATTCTTAAACCTTTGGGTAGTAAAGGGTCACTATTTCTGTGTTTATTTCCTTTTATTCCCAACCCCTCTCTATCCCTCATCCCTATAAACAACAACTGTATTATATTGTTGCACAGACAACAGGAGCCATTCTGGTCCCCTTTTCTTTGTGTTTGCACACAGTAGTCCTATAGGAGCCGCCACACCACCCCTGAGAAAAGACTGGTTATCTCTTTATGTTGCAGGTTCACCATATCCAAGACAGGATCTAGCCAACTCCTTCCTAGGCCTGGCAGGAAGACCAGAACTGTGTTAAAACTTCTACAAGGCCCTATTAACTCTAGACTGGACTTCTGCAAGAATCAACCCGCCTATAGGGGTTGGGGTTTGTAGGGTTTTATAGATTGAACCTCCTACAAAAGAAGTATCCAAATCTCATCAAATGTTATTTTTCACTAAACATAAATCCCTATCATTTTGTTATGTTGATTTCAAACCTATCACATTTCAATGTCATGTTTTTTCTGCTAAAAAGAGAGCTTGACGAATATTGCAGTGGATAGAGTAATATGTAATAACATTTTCTCAGACAATAATGTTCAAAGACTCTGGCTGCCACAGGGACTTTGATTATTATACTTTCTCTTTCATAATATACTTATTCCTTCTAATCATCTTTTGATAATGAATATTTATATTTGTCACAGGGCATGGTAGTGCACACCTGTAATCTCAGCATCCAAGAAGCTAAGGCAGGTGGGGTTTTGGGGCAGCCCAGGCTACAATAGTGAGTTCAAAGTTTGCCTGAACTATATAGCAAGACCTCGTCTCAAAACAAACAAACAAACCAATAAGGGCCAGCCAAATAGCTCAGTGGATTAAAGCAACTGCAAGCAGGCACAGGGGTCAGGGCTTCAATCCCCAGGCCTGGGGTGCAGGCTCTACCCCTGGGGTGCCCTGAGATGGCAACTGAGACTGGGTGTGGTAGCGTGCACCTGTAATCCCAGCTCTTGGCAGGCAGTAAACAGGTGGATCACTATGAGTCCAATCTAGTAGTGAGACCCTGAGCACCCTATAGACCTTTCCCTAAAATACAAAAACAAAGAAACAAACAAAAATTACATTTGTCACTTCACTTCTCTTTAAATGCTAGGAACATGAGAAGATTTTCATTAATTTACAATTGTTGGTTAATTGACTTCTTTTTTTTTTTTTTTGGTCTTTTTGAGACAGGGTCTCGCTGTGCAGTTCAGGCTGGTCTTGAGCTCACTTTTGTAGCCCCGGCTGGTCTCGAACTCGCACCGATCCTCCTGCCTCAGCCTCCCGAGTGCTGGGATTACAGGCGTGCGCCACCACGCCCGGCTTAAATTGACTTATTATAGTACCCAAAATACATGTATTTATAATCTAGCCATTTGATAAGATTGTATGTTTATAACAAATAATAGTAGTTTACACACCTAAATTATCCTGAGGTCAATTTATTCATTCATTCACTCATTCATGTATTTAGTATTTTTAGGGAAGGGTCTACAGGGTGTTCAGGGTCTCACTCCCACATCGAACTAGTAGTGATCCACCTGTTTGCAGTCTCCCAAGAGCTGAGGTTACAGGCACATGCCACCACACCCAGTCTTAGCAAGGTTCAGAAGCAGGGCCAATATGGCAGACCCAGGATCAAACTCCAGCCCCTGAGCCTGCTTGCAGGTGCTTTAATCCACTGAGCTATTTGGCTGTTCCTTGAGGCCAATTTAAAATAAACTTTTGGGCCAGGCGTGGTGGCTCACGCCTGTAATCCCACCACTTGGGAGGCTGAGGCAGGAGGATCAGTGTGAGTTCGAGACCAGCCTGGGCTACAAAAGTGAGCACAGGACCAGCCTCAACTGCATAGCGAGACCCTGTCTCAAAAAGACAAAATAAATAAATAAATAAATTAATTAAATAAAATAAAATAAACTTTTGGCACTAACTTTTTTTCCCCTTCAGTAATTCACTTACATTTCATTCATTTATTTATTTAAGTCTTTTCCCCTGTCTTTTAAATTTTATTTATTTTTTATTTTTTATTATTTTTAATAAGAAATAACAATATGATAGTTTCAAAACACATTAGTAGTACATTCACAATAATTGACACATTGCATAGTGTTGTTTTCATAATAGTTATACAGAGCACAGGCTGTAGACATGAAGAATTTCCTGATCGATATTGGTAAGGAAAGAAAAAAGAAAAAGAGAAAAAAAAAAAAGAAAAGAAAAAATTTCTCTTTGAGCTGAGAGGAAGTAGCTGTATACACAGTCCAATGTTCCTTATTTGCATTGGGTTACCGGTGAAACTGGCAATGTTGGAGGCTGTTGATTTAAGCCTCTTACAGGTCATCATACAAATCTAGCTCTGTGTTTTATGCCGCATAATTAAGCTTTTCTGCTGGGTGATCAAGGGCAAGTTAAAGCAAGACCTGTATAACAAAACATTCATCTTTTGTATCTTCCAAGGTCAAATCCCCTCAGGATTAACTTTGGAATCATGTACAGTGCTTTGTAGAACTGTTGTCAGTGTCAGCCATCGGGATGAGTCATGGCCACTGCTTGAACATTTTGCTTTCTGTGAAAGCCTGAGAAAATATTTTTTCTCTAGGTGACTCTCCTTAAATGAACTATAGTTCATTTATCCCTTTCCTCTGAGGTCCCATAATCTCCTTGACCAGAAAATTTGAGACACCACTGAGTTACGGGATGTTACAGCACAGGTTCTCTTTTGTCCTGAGTCCTCACTGACCTTTTAGGACTAGGGCCAAAATGTTGGCTATCTTTGTAGCCTTTCTTTTTCTCCAATTTTTGGTCTGTTAACTTACATTCTCAACCCTCCAGCAGAGAAGCTTCGTGATACTATTACTCTATAATATAGATAATTGATCTTAACATCACTATCTTTCTGAATATCAAACATCTTAGACTTAGCTTGAAATTGGTATTTTCCATCAATCATTAACATACTAATAAATCTCTATAGAATGTGATAAAAGCAGTTACACATTTTACACAGACCTTTAGAAATCCAAGGATGTACAAAATTGTAGCCTGTCAAGCCTATGGCATTTTGCCTAGTCTCTTACTCGCAATCAACACCCCCCCCTTTTTTGTTGTTAGGCAACCATTTGCTTCAGAGTATTTAAGTCTTTTTGAGACAGTGTCTCACCATGCACTTCAGGTTGGCCTTGAGCTTACTTTGTAGTCCAGGCTGATATTGAAGTCACAACAGTTCTCTTGCATTAGCCTCCTGAGTGCTAAGATTATAGGTGTGCCCCACCACACCCATCTTAAATTTTAATTTAAGCTAAATGTATCCATGTAGTAATATAAATTTTTATGATGGATTTAATTAATATTACAGGAAAACAAATATATTAAAAAGGAAAACAAAAACTATGAAATCCTTAGCAAAATTGCCCAATACTTTTTTTTTTTCAAGTCCAGTGATGGTCTTCCAAAATGTAGGCATGTGACTGGTGGTTCAGGAACTTGTAAAATGATGGTATAAACAGGGGGAAGCTTGTCTCTGAGAAATCTCTGGTGGTGACATTTTTGTGATATCATGGTTGGAAATTTTAGTACTTAATTAAAAATAAGATACTATAAGTGAGGATTAAATTCACAGTTATGAAAACTGCCTGGGGCCAGGGATCTGTCTCAGCAGTTTAAGAGCCTGCCTGGCAAGCACAAGGTCCTGAGTTCAATCCCCAGTACCACAAAAAGGGGGAGGGGAGCATTGTTTTCTGGTCATTTTAATCAATTATGATTGAAATACTTCTCCAACTGGTGCTAATATAATTAGATTCTGCCGAAACACACAGGGAAAGTCACAAAATGAGGAAGCACCATTGCTACCCTTTCTTTCCCTGCGAGGGCTTTGGACCTTCCTCTAAACTTGGAGCCCTCCGCTTTGCAGTGACCTCTTTTTTTTCTGTCCTAGAATCTTTCTGATCCAGGGCTGCTATGAATTCACGTTTCGATGAGCAAATCAGGGAAAGATGCTCCAAATGGACCAAGATAGCCCCGCGCCCAAGGCGCAGGTCTGCACAATGGGTCCCAGCCTACTTCCCTCGTTACCCACACCTGCCACTCCACAGGTGCTGCCCTTCTTCATCATTTTCCAAACAAGCATTAGCCTCCACAGTTCTCTGAAAGCCCCCCCCCCCACTGTCCTCCCGGAACTACCTCAAAGCTCAGTTCCCCTTCCCACTGTTCAGTGAGATCACTAGGGGTTCCAGGTGGCTAAATCCAAGGACCGGTTTTTGTTCCTTGTATTACTGACCTGCTCAGGAAACTCTGGCCCTCCCAATCACTCTCTCCTTCAGGTGCTGTTCCCTTGGCCTCGGTGACATCGCAGGTCCCGGTATTCCTCCTCCTACTCACTGACCTCTCTTCTCAGTTTCTTTGCCTGGGGCTTCCTCCGTGAAACAGTGTTTAAATATGAACTTTGCTCAAGCTTCAATCCTGACCTTCTTCTCATCTCATTCTGGAATTTCCCAATGCCTCAAATACTCTTTCTGTAGCAGGGAAGACTTATTCCTCCATCCTAACATTCACCCCAAGAATGAACAGTCCTGGAGCCCTTGCCCTGTCCACTCTCCACCACTTACAAGTTTTGCAAAGACCAAGTAGATGAGCTGATTGTGGAAGTTGGGGGACCGTACACAAACACCAGGGAGCCTAATTGGCCTTCACAGGGTGGGTCTGGCTGCCAGACCAGACATTGCCCACACTGAGGAGGGCCCACAGCTGGGTAGGCAGATTCAGTTCAAGGAAAAGAAATAGGAAGCCCAGTAGTGGCTGTGGGCAGTTGCATTTTCCAATTTAATTTTATCAGCAACAAATTTGATATACTATTCCTAGCTATAGCTGAGACTTCTGTCACCACCTTCAAACTCTACAAATCAGGAAAGCCTGAGGAACAGCCATAAGGACAGGGTTTGAAAGATTTAAGAGGAAGATATTTCCAGTAGAACTGAGACAGGAGGCTTCAGCACTTTTACAAACAAGGGGCTTCTAGTTGTTTGGGTTTATTCAGACAGAACATTTTAATGAAACTTGGCTGGGCATGGTGGTGCACGTCTGTAATCCCAGCAATTGGGAGTATGAGGCAGGAGGATCGATGTGAGTTTGAGACCAGCCTGGGCTACAAAAGTGAACTTAAGGCCACCCTGAACTTCATAGCAAGACCCTATTAAAAAAAAAAAAAAAAAAACACCTGAGTTTAGTGAAACTGATGTCACAGGGCCTCGGCAAACCTAGCTAGGCCTTTGCAAGCTCTGTATATACCAACTACACAGACCAGCAACCAATAGATTTAAGCAGGCATTCCCCATAGGGAGATGAATTTTTCAATCACTTAAAACTTGCTCAGCTTCTGTGAACAAATTCTTTAGATATTTGTGATTGGGATCATTTTTTTGCTGCTCTTTGTATGCTTCTCAGGCCAAAGGAAGCTAAGCTCCATGTGGGTTAGAGCTATAGTTCTCAAACCCTAACATGCACAAGAATCAAAGGAGCCTATTAAAATATAGTTTCCTGGGCTCCTATGCCTGACTCGGTCAGCTTGGAATGAAGCCCATGACCCTGCATTTCTAACACATCCCAGGAGGTGTTTATGCTTATTACTCTGAGAATATGCTAGCATGTGAAGTGCCAGCCTTAGGAGTGTTAAATCAACTGCCTTAAAATCTCTCTTTATATTATGCTGAACTGAATCCAGTTTCAGGACCAAAAAAAGAATCATGGTAAAATTAACCTTCTGATTTCATATGACTTAATGTACAGAGACTTAGAATCACACTCAAACTCTACCACACTGGTCAAAGTCCTTTTTCTAAATTTATTACTCAAGCCAAGCCATGATCTGAGCAGAGCCTCAGATGTAGAGGCTAAGTCATAGGGGGTGGCAGATTTTTGTCAATGAACAGAAGAAGAGAGGCTCTTATAGGAGGCAGGTCATTTGGGGGCATTAATGAAAATATTAGTAAAACCAAAGACTAAGCAGGATAGGAAAAGGCTGGTGCCTGGAGCATACTGTATGTAGGAGTCAAAGAAAAGCTGGATTGGTTGAAATTTTTTTGAGCTTGGAGTTAGAATGGAAACAGTTGGAACAAATAAAAAAGAAATAAAGAAGCTGGACTAATAACAGAGCTTGGAAGGACAGTGGGCTTCAGTCAAGAACACACCTTAGTGTAGGAACTGGATGGACTCTTGGTGCATCCCAGGTAGGAACTGCAGTAAAAATAAGAAGATAGACAAGAGACAGTAGTTGGGTCAGGTGGAGGCCTTCTCTCTGCCATTAGGAGAAAAATCTGCCCAAGAACTGTACAGCATGTATTTATATCCTCAGGAGGTTGATGTCAATGGCAACCTCTCTACCGAGCAATCTGTTAACAAGCTGCAGTGTTCTCCATCTGGCTTCCTCCTGCACATGTAATTATGTTCCAGCTTCAGCTGCTCCTGGCATCTTGGGGTTGGTAGACAGTGTCCATTCTGATTACCTTGCTCTGGGCTTTACCACAACTGCCAAAGAGAGAAAATTTCCTTAGGGAAGAATTTTTGTTGGTCTGTTAAGTTGGTTAGTTTATTTTTAAAATTTTCTTGCAGAGGATCAAACCTAGGAACTCACAAGCTAAGCAAGGAAGCTAGAGCTAAACCTCATCCCCAAGGAAGGGGTTTTAATCATGCAGGTCAGGCTATTCTAGAATGAAATGAAAAAAGAATTGTGCTTGGACTTGGCCGCTCTCAAAAAAGATATTAAAACTCTTTTGTTTTTTTGTCTGATTTGGGTCCAAAGAACTCTAATAGAAGGAAGAGAGATTCAGAGAACAGACTAGAATAATCTCCATATCCTTACCACTTTCAACCAGGGAGTGCAGTTCCAGGAAGCTCTTGAGAAGTACACTCTTAGAAGGTCAGCTAATGAGCCAACAATAAACTTATTCGAGAAATCACCCTCTACAGACTTCACAGTTGTAGCAGGCAGTCACATAACTATGGCCAGGTTTGAAGGGGAAGGCATGGAAATACATGTGTAGAACATAGCATTTACCAGTAATTTCTTAAGTGGTTTCCTTGTTATATGGATTGCAGGAATGGCATATAGCTTGAGGGTACGTACCTGGGAGATTTTTGGGGGAGACACAGAAGATAAAATGAGCTGCAGGTGAACAGGCAGAACAGTGGTAGATTTCCAGGCCTGATCAGATTTTGGCCCAGTCAAGCAACACCATCCAGGACAGCTAGAGAACAAGATTAATTCAATATCCATGGTTTAAATAGGCTCACAAGTGCACCACTCACTGTGGTGAGCCCAAGACTGAATATAAGGTGTCTGTCGGGGAAACAATCATCCTGACTCAAAAGCAAAGGGAAATAAAAAGGAAAACACTAGTCAGTACAACAGATGGTATCAACTAACATGTGATAAGGAAGGAAACGATTCTGAAGAAGCAAGGTAAAATGCTGAGAACTTGCCCGAGTCTTCCTAAAAAAAGACATGAGACTGAGGCAAGTTGGAGAACAGAGGCATGTTCCACTTTTCTGAAAAGGACAGGTGTAAGAAAAGTTTCTGTTGCCTTGACACTACTTCAGTAGAAAAATAAAATATGAAAATAGTGGGCTGTTGGTGTGCACAGGGTGAATATTTATCCTCCCTGGACCTGAGCAAAGAGCCCCAAAATCACCACCATCAAAAACAGGTACAAAGAGTGTTCCATGCGCAGAGATGGTTCCTGGTATTGAGAGTACAACCAACCATGAACAAGACAGATCTCCATCCTCATAGAACAATAATAACAGCAATCTGCTGTCAGAGATTCTCAATATTGGACAAATGAGAACACTGCTTCAGGACAGTTATCATAGGCCTAAGAAATTCTAGGCAAGAGACAATAATTACAGGGATACAGAAGAGGTGATAAATGTTCAGTGATTTTTGTAAGTCACAACTTCAGCAGCAAAAAAACTCCACCATGGGAAGATTTCACACCAAGAACACTGGAATTCTGCAAATTATGGCTTCCCCTGTGCTCTGCAGAAAGCCAGTTTACCAGCACAGAATTACAGTGGTAGCTTACAAGAGGGCCTGGACCTGTGTCCTTGGCCTGCCAGGGACGTGGCATATGTCCCTTAAGTATCCTCCTTCCTTTCTTTCTTTCTTTCTTTCTTTCTTTCTTTCTTTCTTTCTTTCTTTCTTTCTTTCTTTTTCTTTTGTTTCTTTTTTTTTCATCTTTTTCTTTCCTTCTTTGATACAGGATATCCCTATATAGTTCAGACTCATAGGGATCCTCTTGTCTCAGACTCCCCAGTGCTGGGATTACAGGGATATACCACCATACCCAGTTCTAAGCCAGTACAGTGCACCCAGGGTTCCAGGGCTGGCACTGCATGTGGTACCAAGGATTGAACTCATGACCTTGTGCTTGCCAGGAATGTGCTTGTGCCACCAAGCTATCTCCCTAGCCCCTAAATTTTTTGTCTTAGAAATTTAACCACCAGGGCCTGGCAGGATGGCTCAGTGGTCTAAAGCGCCTGCTTAGGAAAGCTTGGGCGGCTGCAGGGACCGCGGTTCGATCCCCGGCACCACATGCTGCGCCAGCCCTGCCCTCAGGGAAGGCTGAGCTGGCCATAAAAACAAATAAACAAAACAAAAGTTCTGAAACAAGAAAAAAAAATAATAATAAATTTTTTAAAAAATTTAAAAAAAGAAAGAAATTTAACCACCAAAGTCCCACATCAATAGTATCTGAAAAGTGGGACATTTAGATGGTAACTGGTAATTTATGTATGAGTAAGTTAATGAGTTATCATAGGAATGGATTTACTATAAAGTGAGCTCTTCCTAGCAAACTTGTTCTGTTTCACCCCACAATGCCCTAGACCACCTTACAACTTTGTAGAGTCCCCACAGGTGAGAAGGCTCTTTATTTCAGATTTTCTCATCATCAAAACTGTAAGATATACATTTCTCTTCTTTATAAATTTTCCATATAGCAACAGAAAACTGGCTAAAGCACAGGAGATAGAAATTAAGGGATTTGAAACACACAAAATAGAAAAGCAAGGAGTCTAAGTTCTAGAAAGCCACTGAAAATTTTTAAATTTTGCAAGAGTCTAAAAAGACTTTTTGAGTTCCAACTGTGATACGGTAAAGGTAGACCCTAATCAACATTTTAGTGGACTGTCTCTCCCAACAGAGTGTGGAGTTCACAGGTCATGAACTGTGGAAAACTAGCCAAGAACCAAAAGGCATTGACAGAAGGCTGTATCTGTAGTGGAGTTTCCCTTTTCATTTTTTTATAACTTATTTTCCTTAATTTTATTTATTTATTTTTAAGTGAACAGAATACATTTATTAGGCGAAAGAAAGCTCCTGCCCAAGAGAGGGTTGGCGGGGTCCCAAGTGGGTGGTCCCCCTCCTTAATTTTATTTGAAGAGTAAAAACAGAGGCAAAAACAGATAGAAAAAAAAAAAGACAAAAACAGGTACCACAGCAATGCATATGTTACAGACTTTCAAAACAAAATAGCTAATTAACAATAGTTATATTATCTATTTTTATCTTTAAATCTGTTGCTCAGATTAACAGATACAGTTATATAAGATTGGGGAAATAATATTGGCGCTTACTTTCAAGAAATCTTAATTTGTTTCCTTGTCTTTTTTTCTTTTATGTATTTAGTACAGAGTCTACAGGATCTCACTACACAGATTGGATTTGTAGTGATTCTTCTGTTTTCAGCCTCCCAAGCACTGGGGTTATAGGGGTACACCACCACACCCAGTCTCAGTTGGGGGGGGGGCGCCAGCATGGCACATGGTCCTTGTCTTTTTTTTTTTTTTGTCTTTTTGAGACAGGGTCTCGCTATGCAGTTGAGGCTGGCCTTGAGCTCACTTTTGTAGCCCAGGCTGGTCTCGAACTCACACCGATCCTCCTGCCTCAGCCTCCCAAGTGCTGGGATTACAGGCGTGTGCCACCACGGTCCTTGTCTTTGTTTTAATTTATTTTAAAGATAAGAGCCAGCAATCCCAGCACTTGGGAAGCTGAGGCAGGAGGATCAATGTGAGTTCAAGACCAGCCTGGGCTATAACGTGAGCTCAAGACCAGCCTGAACTGCATAGTGAGACCCTGCCTCAAAAATAAATAAATAAATAAATAAATAAATAAATAAATAAAATATAGTATAATAATCAATAAGACATTAGGAACAGTACACATTCAGAAGTTTAAGACATGGAGGGGAAAAATTTCCACATCTTAGAATCCTTGAAATGTTGTGATGGAAGAAGGTTATTTGGGACATTATTATTTGATTGACGTTGTGTCACTGTCAAACACAATATTGCTGTATGTTTCCAGTATCATCTGATCCCACTGCATATTTCCTGATGAGTCAATAGGATAATACAGCTGAGGAAATAGGAGATGAGGAAACTGGATAATAATGTGTTTCAGGTGTAATAAACTCGATTAATTTAATAGAATTGTTTTGTTCCCATTCCAGAGCTTTCCTGGCGCCAAAGGCTGACCTACGCATCCGCGTCTGAAGGAGGCTCTCAGAGGAAGAGAGGATGGCACAGAAAAGCAGGAGGGGAGCTTCCCACAGGTTGGAGCAGGGCAGCAGCACGATTTTGATCCTCAACTCAGGGACATTCACTGTTGAGACCACAGAGTGAGATGTCTTGCTCTCTCTTCAGCCCCTGCCCAGGGTGGCTATTTTCTCTTGCCTTGACTCTCCACTGTCCCTGCCCGCTCTGTCCCTGGGCTCACTGACTGCCACAGACTGTGTTCCCTACTCAGGACAGTCCTCTGGCTTCCCAAGGGTTTGGTCACTGGGAGGAAGCTCAGGGGTGGGAAGAGCAGGCAAGAAGGTGTTTATCTACCCAAACTCCATCCTGGCCACCCTGGCCACTGAGGACAATAGTTTAGGGACTAGCTTCTTTCCTCTGCCTCCCTCTTGGACATAGTTCTGGTAACAGCTCCCTTCCCCAGTTCCTTCTAGCACTCACCAGTATTAGTTTCTGGAAGCATCTGTATCTCTTGTCATTTAACTAAGCTTGCCCACATCTCTGCAAATTACGTCTTTACTGAACTCTACAATTACAGCTGTGAATGTACCCTCCGTTTCCTGCTGGAAAGCTTCTTCTTCCCACAGGGCTGACTCACTGACAGCCCGCATGCCCCTCCCACACTTCCTCCCTGAACCACTGCACCTGTAGCAGACACCCAGCCCTCTCTCCTACCGGGTTCACTGTTCCTGGGCCAAGCTCTGTTTTGCAATAGGGAAGGTCCCCAGGTGGGGGCTAATAGGTAACATTTAAGGGGGAAGATATTAAAAAGCTCAACTTGTCTACAGATCAAAGCTTTATTGTACAATTTGATTTACCTCATAAAGAAGTTGGTTTCTGTGAAAGCCTGAGAGAATGTTTTTCTCTGGGTGACTCTCCTTAGACGCACCACAGTTCACAGAAAGCAAAATGGCCAAGCAATGGCCGTGACTTGTCCTGAAGGCTGACACTAACAACAGTTCTACAAAGTACTGCCTATGGCCCCAAACTTAATCCTGAGGGAATTCGACCCTGGAAGATACAAAAAAAACAAAAAGAATGTTTTGTTATACAGGTCTTGCTTCAACTTGCCCTTGACCACCCAGCAGGGAAAAAAAAAAAAAAAAAAAGCTTAATTACAATGCATGAAACACAGAGTTAGATTGGTGAGATGAGCTTTAGGAGGCTTAGATTCAATAGCCTCCAACATCACAAGCTTCACTGGTGGCCCACTGCAATTGCAGAACATTTGACTGTATATGTACCTGCTTCCTCTTAGTCCAAAGAGAAGTATATTCTTTTCCTTTTTTTTTTTTTTTTCTAAGCAACATCAATAGGGAGGTGGGTCATGCCCACAC